>APFE030382163.1:123709-179603 GCA_000404065.3 Pinus taeda | reverse complement strand
GGGGTGTAATTGCACAATTATGTTCACTAGAGGATCCCACATCGAAATCATGTATTTCTCCAGATCTCCAAAACTTTTTGGACAATCATTCCAAGGTATTTGAGACTCCCAAAGGCCTCCCACATATTCGTGATGATGATCATGCTATTCATTTGATTCCATGAAGTGTTCCTCCAAACATCAGGCCTTACATATATCCATATGCCCAAAGGAGTGGGAACTCATTCAAAAGTTGTTGAAGATCCCAGTTCAAACAGTATTGCGAGAACTTGACAAGGAAGGAAAAATCATATTGGAACCTGAAGGAGTCACACAATTGAGAAATTGAAAGCTACAAAATAGATCAATTTCAGATTATCTCATCAAGTGGAAGAACTTACCTGTTGAAGATTCCACGTGGGAGGACAAAAATTTATACAAAAGCATCAAGAACTACTCAAGTGTCGAGGACAACACTTTTTAAAGGAGAGGGGGATGTTAGGTCCCTATACTACTAGTGTAACCCCTTATTGTTATTAGTACAACCCTCCATTATTATATTGTTGTGCCCATGTAGTCCCCATATTGTTATTATTGTGCCCCATAGAAGCCCACTATTGTTATTATTGTGCCCCTATATTATTATTGTTATGCCGACTCTGATTATATTATGACCCCTTAGACTCCTATATATAGAAAGGAGGTATTGTCATTTGTATCATCTAAGAATTGCTCATTTGTGTAATGTAAAGGAGGTTTCACCCTCGAAGAGGCTTATTTCTAAGGCGGTCATCTATCTTTTCTATCTTTTTGTGAGCTGGTTTCATAACAGAGATTGTCCCAAATATCCTAAGAACAAGAAGAACAATAAATGGAAAGCAAGAAGTGAAGCTCACATTGCAGAAGATGAATAAGCCAAGAAGAAACCGAATATTGAAGACCATAAGGACCTCTTTTATTGAAGACAAATACTAGGTTTTGTAAGAAAATTGTTTTCATCTCTTATTAGATGATACAAGCTAGAGTAGCAATTATTGTTACATTTGAAGAATAAAAGATTCTTGGGGTTCACAAATGATAGAGTCATTGAAGAAGCATATAATATTGAAAGAAATGGAATCTATATAGTTAGTTACATATTATCAAAAAAGGTTGGAAGCAATCATATTATCATCTAACAAGTAAGAAGCTTGGATAATTAAAAGGTTGTTTAGTCATAAGTATAGTACAATCAGCGAAGAAGTTAGTGTCATCATAAATATTTTGAAGTAGTCATTTAACAAATAAGAACTACAATATTCTTAGTTTAAGAATAACTATAGTAGAGTTGGAAGTCTCTCCAACATGATATTTTGTTTCAAGCATCAATTCAACAACACTACCGGGGTTTAACATTTGAATCAAAGAATCAAAGAAACATGGGAAAAGTTTATTATACAAGAAGAGCAAACAAATTATCAATATGCATTAAAGGAAAATCTATAAGAAGCATGGAAGCATAAATGAGGAAGGAATCTCATCATCCTATAATACAAGGACATAATCTTCAAGAAAGATTAAAGAAGCGGTTTGATGGTAGCTTAGAAGAAAGAAGTATAGTTACCTATGATGTTTTTATCATAGGACTCATATCTTCAAAGGAATTGAAGAAAGAATATGATGCATTAGAAATATACCTATACAGAAAGTTAATGGTAATGGCATGATAATTAAAAAGGGATGTCAAGAGTCTTCTAGATGGTTGTTTGACATTTGGCAGTAAAACATATTATTGACATGATTATGATGGGTCATTATTCATTATAATTCAAAGGAAGACTTCAGAGGGAGCCCATAGCTAGGATTGAAATAAGAAATTATACAATACAAAGGATACATATCGATTACTCTTGATAACTATGACAATAAGGAATTCCATCAATAATGTTTAGATATGGTATGGCTTCCAGGAAGAATATATAACATAAATGTGTAAACTATAAAAGCATAAAAAGAAACACGAAGTCATGAGATAGTTTGAAGATATGTCAGATTTAATATTGATCGAGAAGTTCACCTATCTCTGTCGAAAAGAGGGAGCTATAATTTATTGATTTTACCGATACTATTGTTGACAAAGATACTACAAATGATTGAAAGTTGATATGGTTACTTGGAAAGAAGAACTCTGTTTTAGCACAAAGAAATAAGCTGAGAAGGTTTGTGTGATCAGCTGTGAAGAAGTTTGGCTCCATAAATTTTGTTTAATGAACTGATTGATGAAATTCCAGATTCAAAGCTACATGAAGATTGTTAGAAAACCAGGAAGGTCAAAGTGTTTTATGATTCAAGAGTGTGATGCGATTAGGAGTCAAAGAAACTACAACAAATCTCCCTAGAAGAACATGTAGTTGATACATTGATGAGTATTTTATGAGAAAATATTAGGCCTATGGTTGTTCCTCCTTGTTTGAGAGGGAACAAGGATTTCCTCCCTGGTTGAGAAGGAGTGAGAATGGACAATGTATTGTCCATGTTTCATGTACTATGGCCAGGACTAACAATTGTAAGCCAAGTGAAGGAACTGGTAGGGAGAATGGTGGATTGGATAAGCACATGGGACCGATACTTCTTGAGGAAATGTATCTAATATAGGAGTAGTCACGAGGATCGATACTCTTTGAGGATAGGGTATCCAAGATAAGAGTATCCCTGAGGACCAATAAGCATAGTCCTGTAAGGACATACCTGGTGAACATCCGAATGGGGTATGTGCCTTGAGAGAGGGTGGTGGTATCCAAATATATGTCTCCTAGCATTGTGCTCTGATCTAGTGGAGAGATAGAGGTTTTTAGTCAAGGCCTTGCTATGTTTGAAAATGTTGGTTATGATGATGATGATGCTTATCAATTTGAATCCCTTCTTATGAGAATATTTCAATTTAAGAGTATCCAATTGCGTCATTATGAATACCTCCCTATTTAAGAGGAAGTGTTGAAAACGTAACTTGGTTTAGTCTTCATAATTATCATTGTACTTGTATCAATGTAAAAACAAAACAAAAAATTATTATTCTTATTATTTGATTTTATAGTCAAGGAACGTTCTTCATGATTGTAGGGTTATTTGAGTTAAAAGAAAATTTCTCATGAGCCAAAGAAATATTATTGAGACAAAGTCCCATTTGGACTATTTGTATGAAAAGGAAAAATCATTTTGTTTGAGTCAAAAATTCAATTTTGTCATCCACAAGACCAAGTTGCCCCTCCTGGATAAGTCGACCTAGAAGAGGCAATTATTCGACCCTCTTGGATGTGTATAAATAAGACAAGTTAGACCTCATTTCAACACTCATATGCAAATTTGTTTTATGTGCCAAGAAGAGAAGGAAAACCAACAAAATTCAAAGGAGAGAGAGAGAGAGAGAGAGAGAGAGAGAGAGAGAGAAGTCAAAGGAGGGAGAAAATCTTGTTTTGTGCCCTATTTCTGCTCGCGCGTGTGAAGGTCCTATGGTTACTTTGCGAAATTATAGGTCTAAATTTTGAGATTTGACCATATTTGACTAAGTTTGACTAGTGTTGACTTTGACTTGGTTGGAGAAGGTTTTGAAGGAGGTCTGACTTGGGTCTTATTGCATCCTTGGTCTTGGTTTTTGGGTCTTGGATATCTCACTTTGATCCTATTCTATAAGAAGATGATTTGTTTGGGTTTTCCACCTTGTGCGGTTTTCCCTGGCTTGGAGCTTACATGTTTGTGTTCTTTGACTCTTCTGATCTTCATGTTTTGTATATTTTTGATAATTGCTTGATTAAGGGAAGATAATATAAGTAATAAAAGTCCAACAACATTCACAAGTAAATATCGAGGAAGAGAAATCAACCCTAATCTACAAGCATACTGATTTCTCAACACTTTGAGGGTTTGGTTTCCTTATACAAGGTTGAAAAGCCATACTTCATTGTGGTGGGATAAGTTGCTATTTGGAAGAGAGTATGATTGAAAATAGAGAATTAAAATGTGGAAGGAAATGGTAACAAAGTTGAAAAGTTATGACTATAAATTATGCTTTAAATCTATTGAGAAGATTGTAAAAGTTGAAGCAAAAGAAGTAGATTGTAAAGGAGCACATAATGAATTCTATAGACTTTATATAAGGCTTAAACGAAATGAGGATAGTCCAGAATCCATTGCAATGTATGTAAATGGTTTGAGTTATGCCACTTATATGAATTTGATGTGTTAAATTTTAATTCAGTTGTAGAGACTTACCAAGTAGCACTAATGCCTCATTTTAACCTAAATAGCTAAACTTATGACTTAATTGTATTTTCATTATATATTAACTAGCAATTGTCCCAAAAGGTACAAAGAGAGGCCGATAGGATTATTAAATTGGAATTGTTGAATTGGAAAAGTTGTAATTTGATTAAAATAAGAATTTTTGTATAAATGTCCTACTTAAGTAATAGTTCTCCTCTTGGATAACTCTTAGTGGCAAGTTTTTTACATGGGAAGTTCTCTAGAAGAGATGTTAGTACAAGCCTAACCGATGAGCAATTTGAGCTGGCCAAAGTCCTTCTAATTGTTTTTATTATGGTAAAATTATATTGATAATTAATTGGTTTTACTTTAAAAAACTTGAAGGAATTTGAAGAGCAGGTATAAAATTACTTTGTGGGATTTGATCCCAAAATCACTTATTTGTAAATACCTACTCAATTAAATGTTATTTTGTTGAAAACCTGCACAAATTTTTGATATAAGCAAACCCACTTCTGTAAACTTGTCGAAGCCCAAAAGCCTTAAAGGGTACAATCCTGAAAGGCTATAGCTAAAACTATAATCAACATCCATGAAAATCCTAACCGTTGACAAAATCAAGAAAAAAGGAAGGAAAAAAAGAAGAAAAGGACACATTCGTGATAGCATAGTTACAAACCTTTCATAGCTCTTCATCGAGCATATTCCAATCAAAACCCTAAAAGAAATTAATAAAAAAAATTAAAGTTTGTAGAGTACATAATGAAATAGATCAACTTCATGTTTTTTGATAATCAAAGAAGTCTCGTAGAATTCTGATCTCTTTGATCTCTCAACTTCAAAAGAAAAGAAATGCGTGAGGAATATTAATTGGCATCAATTTAATAATTTACCCCGCACTTTATTGGAATTTCAGGCTAGGTGAATAATTTTGAAGTTTTCTTGTGCCCGCCCCTATTTTTCTATACATTTCATGTTGGTCTTAGATGTATGAAAGTGATTATTTATGTTGATTCCATTGAAGCTTTCTTGGAGGTACATTCCCAAAAGAAACAATAATGTATGCAATCCATAAATTTCTAATGTGTTCACTTTTTTTTATCATGTGAAGAGGAAAAGAGTTATTCATTGTTACCATATTCAGTGCCTCACAATCTATGCTCAACCACCGTTCACTGGGTAATAGGAATGGCATCTTCTATTAAACACAATAGCCTAGTTGATGTAGCTAAGCATGTCCTAAGATTCAAAGGAGCTAGAGGATTTTTTAAGGGCTTTGTCCTACTTTATTAAGGGATGTATACATAAATGGAATTGCATTTGGTGTGTATAAGGCTCTGAAGCAATTCATGGCATGATGCATCTCAATTGGTCATGGGTACCCTACTTGCTTTTGGTAGGATTGTTAGCACTGCTAGCTGGACACTTGTATATCCAACTAATGTTGAGAAGAGTGTCATTCAGATTGATGAATTTCACCATCCAAAGTATTATTTTGTTCTCTCTAGTGGCATCTTGCAACACCATAAAGAAACTATTTGTATAATGTTAGCCATGAGAAAATCCTTTCAAATACAAAAGTGTTTCACATTGATACCACTTGATACAATGTCGTATACAAAATAAATTTGAAGTACACAAGGCATCCAAAGAACACTCACAATACCATTCCTTATTAGTCACTTTCTCCTACTCTCTCTTTTTCCATTAAAGAAAATGGTCCAAGCCACTTAGTAGATAGCTCTGTTGTATTTCTATCTTTTTTAGCACTAAGGAAACGATTATGATTTAAGAGGAAACAACAAAATAGTAGTATTTAAAAAAATAATTGTATAGTAATATTTACTTAAAGATTAAGTGTCTAATATTGGCTTTCTACTTATCACAACAAGAACACTCATTTTTATGCTATCACCAAGATTGGAGGGTATGTGCTTGCGTCAAACTTTCAGCCCTAAGATAGTGATTGATGGAAGGAGTATTAAAGTTCTAGATACATATTGAAAAAGGACTTTGACCTTGAATGATGAAATTTTTGTACAAAGTTTAGAGGAATTTTCCTTCATTATCAACATAGGTGTGGATAAATATAATATCAGAGCTAAAATTAAACTGAATACCATTTTTTAAAGCATGGGTTTAAGCATTCAGTTCAGTAACAACATGTGTCATTATAGTTAAGATTTAACACTTCCATTATTTCCTCTTTTCCAAAGTAATAAAACAGGGATGTGATTTTAATTTTGGATTTGTTTTTATATAGTGACAACCCCTAAGAGTTTATTTGATTAGGTTGGGATAAAATTGCAGTCTAGAAGGGTGTCTTTTTAATGCAAAACCAATTCTTTTTAGTCTTAATTGGTGCTTGTTAAAGCCGTGTGTTGGTTAGTAGAGGTCCCGCGTAACAATTTTGGGTCTGAGAACCTAGAAGTTAGGATAAAAATATTGTAAAACTCCGAAATATGCGAAGCGCAAAATGTAAATGGTTGAGTCAAAGGGTTGTCCACCCAAGAAATAATATAGAATAATAGGAAGTAAATCGGTCCGGACCATAGGAAGGTATAAATAGAGCGAGGCTCTATGGGTAGAAGGTAGCTTTTTGGTATGGAATCTTGGATCTGAATTGTAATGGATTTTTGAGAAGAAAAGTCTTGAAGTGTGTGTAAGTCCGAGTCGAGGGATTGGGTAGTAGATAGAGGCTCTGCAGATGCATGTGCAGAGGCCTGGTAGAGTCCGCAACTGTGTGCACGGATCCCTGCAACTGAGTGCGCAGGGTAGATCTAGATGTATCGGTGATAAAGTGGAAATAAATCTAAGTTTATTTTGAAAAATTGTGTTAATTTGAGCTATTGCAGATCTGATTAATTTATGATTGGTATTTCTATTGGTTCTTTATGCGCATGCTTATGTTTTGGATTAATGCAAATCTGTATCTCTATTAAATGAGCACACCGATTATCTTGATTAATTGTTTGCTTAAAGACCCTTTTAAGTAGATCTGATCTATAATAAATCATTCAGTGATTAGTATTGAGAAGTGGCCCTGTTTCAGATCTGCGCAGAAGAAGAGCAGCGCGAGGTTGTAGAACGGTGCGTGAGCTCTTCAGACAACATCAAGACATCCCAAGGGTGCGGAAACCTAGTTCCAACACCCTCCCCTGCTATCTTGGGTGAGACCTCAGTCCACGCCCCACGGGCTGTTGCCGAAAGGGCCGGTAGCTGCGGGATTTGTTTGGCTAAATAACTCTTCCGAACCTAGGTTAGTCCCATATAAGCCAACAAATGGTTCTGTTGCCGGGACCAGGATCTGCTTAAGGGGTGTTTGATGTCAAACACTAGAACTCCATAGAGGAATAATTTAAGGGTCGAAGGAATCAAGAGTAGTAATAGTTCAGAATACATTGACGCACAAGCCAGAGGTTGACAATGACGAGCATGATCTAGCTACCGGTACTCAAAGGAGCAGGAAGCGAAGATCTAGAACAATTTTGGTTTGTGTTAACATCGGTATGGAATGCACATAGAATTGCGGATGATAATATCAGAAACGCTACCTTAGTTAGTGCACTGCAGGACCGAGCGCTGACATGGTACATAAATTAGTCAAACACTCGACTGTGGGGACGACAAAGATCCAGACCAAACTAAAGAAAGAATTTAGCCTGTCGAAGTCAGAAACACAGTCGATCATACGTTTCAAGGAGATCGCGATGATGCCTGGTGAAACCCCGTGGGATTTGGATCAAAGACTGAAAAGTACTATCCGTAAAGCAAACATGACACTAACGGATGCACAGCGCTGCGCTTGGTTTATAACATCATTAACACCCTATCTGAGGATGGATTTTTCCCAACAAAAAATTTCAACCTAGGTTGAAGCATTGGAGACCGCGATGAGGTTGCACAAAACCCTATTACAAGACCTGGGGTTGGGAGTTCAGAAGATCCAAGCGTAGATACAAAACTTGTGTGTGGAAATGAAGAAGTTAAAACAGAAACAAGCATCTCTCCCAGAAGTCCAGGAGGAAGTATGGTTTATAAAGTGCAGGAGCAAGGGGCATGATAAAGATCACTACTCGGTATTGGTGACTTATGTGGCAACGGGGGGACCAACACCATTATGACCAGAGGCACAGATAGGGCCAAGCACGAAAACTTCGCTCTAGTGTGCAATCTGTTAGGTGGAAGGAAAGCATAACACAGATAACTATCATCTACTTCCAAAATTCAACTAGACCCCCCAACAACTCTTTTGCAACTTTTGCAGATCGGTGGGCCACGAGGAAAGAGATTGTCGTAGATATCCATTATTAATGGACCAGGCACCTACCTACAGAATGCAGACTGAGGTGCGAGGTTAGGATCCAACCACGGCGATCGCGCGTGGTGGGTTCCAGGGACTTGGACGAGGACGGGGCAGAATGGGGCCAGGAAGGGGTCATGGCCTGCTAATTTGTTACAACTATGGAGGACTAGGACATTACGTGTGAGATTGTACCAACCCAACTAGAATATCATGCACTTACTGCGAGCAATTCGATCATGAGTTGATAGATTTCCCTACACTGATTTCACAGATTTGTGAAAAAAGGGTAGCGCAACCTATGATGACCCAGAACATGCAGATGATGAGGTCCGAACCCCGCGACGAAGACCCCAAAGTAAACATGGTACTAAGAAGTGGCACGACCACAGGAGAGGATAAAAGGAACTTAGGCAAGGAAGACACAAGGGTTGGCAAGGAGACATATTTGGAAGCTAGGGAGAGCTTCGTGGAGGTCTCTACCCCAGGTAGTAGGGATCAAACTGAGCAGGACATGGATCCCTCGATGATAGCTACCTTTTTAGAGACATGCATAAAATTGCTGCGTGACAATATGGCAGTTAGAGGCTTGCAAGAATTAATAAATAGGTGTGCAGGGACGTGAGAACCTAGCGTGGTCCACAAACTAGGAAAATGCGCAACACAGACAGGGCAAGGGATGCGATTAACGACACAAATTGGTGACTATGAGATGGATTAGATCATTCTTGATTTGGGCTCGGATGCAAATGCCCTGCCTAAACAAACTTGGGAGCGCATGGGCAGGCCTACACTACAATGGTCTCCTATTCAATTGCAGATGGCGAACCAACAGAAGATCCTTCCCATGGGAAGGTTGAAGGGAATTATGGTAGATAGAAGGCACGAGCACCAGAACAGACTTTGAAGTAATTGAAATCGTGGATGAAAATACGCCTTATCTTGTGTTGTTAGGAATAGATTGGGCCATCGACATGAATGGGGTTATTAATTTAAAGAAGCGGACAATGATATTTGGAACGAAGTCGCTCTGCGTAGTCGTTCCGCTAGATCCGTCCGAAGGGCCATGCTACATTGAACCCGTGTACAACAAAGAAAGTGATGATGAATTAGACTGTATCTACAAAATTTTTGTACAAAGGCAAGAATGGATTAGGTTAATGGAGGATAGAAGAATATCACGGGGCTATGAAAAATCCTACACCACCAATTCAGATGAAGAAGACAAGTGGTGGCATAATAGGTTGAAAGGAGTAACCGCGTTACACAACAATATGGTGACTAAATCTCTGTACTATGTGATGGCCCAGGATCGTGAATTGCCGATGTATGATGGGCTGACAATAATATATGAATTCCTAACCAAATTTGAAATCGCGGTACCAGATCACCAACGGTTTGATGCATTGAGATGGGTGTTGCGCATGACACCTGCGCGATGGTAGGGCACACACGAAGGGACGTTCGAAGATTGGCGTGGCTGCAGGCGCATGATGCAAATAAGATTTGGGAAGCTAGAACTACGAATAACGGAGAAATAAAATGGACGTGATGACCCGCAAATGCACCTTACCAGATGGATCAAAGCCTACGGAGAGGAACCTCAACCAGAATGGGTACACTTATTTTATAACACCCTGGATGTCATTCCCAGAAACTGGTATACTGAAGTACAACTCCAACACGGCATAGGCGAGTGGGATATCTTCCACGAAGGGTTTTTTTCGACATTCATCTTTGAAGATCAATGGATGGATACTGTGGACGGCGCGTTATAGCTGGTGAAGGTTGCCATTTTCAAAATGCCATTGGAACCATAAGAAACCATGCATCCCGACTGGTCGCGACAGCTAAGCCAGGCCCTTGAATGTTACAATGTCTAGGTAGAAGATGATGAGGATGACCCGCGAAACATTAATATTCCGGAATCAGAGGGGATCCGTGAGGTGCGTGGACCCGAAATCGAAGATCCAAATATGACGACGCCATTGAAAACGAAACAAGTAAATATCGGAATAGAAGAAGAGACGAAGTATGCAACGCTTGGGGACTATTGGGACGATGCCACGGTGGAAAAGGTCGTCGAGTTGCTTCGGGAATATCAAGATTTATTCCCAACAAAAATCACAGAGCTAAAAGGGATCCTAGGAGACATGGGAATGATGAAGATAACGTTAAAGCTGGACGCGAAGCCAATTAAGCAGCGACCCTACCGATTGAATCCAAAATACAAAGCAAAGGTTCGCGAAGAACTTGACAAGATGCTGGCAGTAGGAATCGTTGAACCTATTGAGGAGTCCGACTGGGTATGTCCTATGGTTGTGTAGGAGAAGAAACAAAAGGGTGAGATTCGCATCTGCGTGGATCTCAGGAAGCTCAATGATGCCTATATTAACGATCTGTCTCCAACACCCTTTACAGATGAGGTATTAGAAAATGTGGGTGGGCAGGAAGCCTACTCCTTCACGGGCAGATTCTCAGGATACCACCAGATCAAGATTGCGCCAAAGGACAGGAGAAAAACAATGTTTTCCACTGAATGGGGTTGTTTTTAGTATATGGTGATGCCCTTTGGACTGAAGAACGTGCTGGCGATATTCTCACGCATTGTGGTAGTGACATTCAAGGAATTTATACACAAGTTCTTGTAGGTCTATCTTGATGACTGGACCATCTTCAGACTGGTTAAAAAACACATAATGAGCTTACGGTTAATGCTGGATACTTGTCGACACCATATTGCGCTAAACCTAAAGAAGTGTACTTTCCTCGTCTCCTTCGAGAACTTGCTTGGACATGTGGTTTGTAAGCAACGCCCGACTGTGGATCTGGTAAATATCACTGTCATACTCAATTTGCAAGCTCTGCGAAGTGTCAAACAACTACACACCACATTGGGACAGACGGGCTACTATCAGAATTTCATCAAAAGCTACGCGCAGATCACAGCTCCAATGGAACAATTGCTGAAGAAGGATGCTACCTATTGCTCGAATGAGGAATGCAACAAAAGTTTGGAAATGCTGAAGGAAAAGATGGCATCTACCCCTATATTGGTCTTTCCAAAATGGGACATCAAGTTTCATGTGCATGTTGATGCGTTGTGCATCGCATTGGGTGCGGTACTCACTCAAGAAGGAGCGGAGGGAATAGATCACCTGATTGTGTTCACAAGTCGCTGGTTGTCAAAAGTTGAGAAGAATTACTCCACTACTGAGTGAGAGGGATTGGTGATGGTATACACACTTCAGAAATACCGCCACTATCTGCTCGATGGACACTTTAAGATGTATACGGATCACTCTGCGCTAAAATACCTAGTGAATAAGCCTGTGTTGGGGGGCAAATTTGTAGGTGGTTGCTGTTATTCCAAGAGTATGACTTTGAGGTCATCGTAAAGTTGAGACGTCTAAATGTAGGTCCGGATCACCTATCTCGAATTGAGACCAGCGAAGAGCCCACAAATTTAGAGGAAGGACTCCCGGATGCACAAATATATGCAGTGCATGCTGCGGATGGCCACTTTGAGGATATAGTCCATTTCTTAACTAAAGGAACTGTGCCTCAGGGATATTATGTTCAGTAGAAGAAGAAATTGTTGATACGTGCAACAAACTTTACCATGATTGCAGGGCGTCTCTACAAAATGGGCAATGATGAAATCTTACGCAGATATGTGCCTGAATTCGAGCGCGGAAAAATCTTGGCCGAAGTACACGGTGGGGTGGTGGGAGGACATTTTGCAGGTCACTCTACTGCACAGAAGATTCTTCGCGCAGGACTATGGTGGCCAACCCTACATTAGGACTTGAAATCGTACTATCGAGCCTGCAACGTCTGTCAACAGACCGAGAAACCATTGCGGAGAGATGAGATGCCACTCAAGCCACAAATGATGCTACAACCATTCAAGAAGTGGGAAATCAACTTCATAGGACCTATCGTGCCGCGAGGGAAGACGGACGTGTGCTATATCATCATCGTGACAAAATATTTGACTCGATGGGTAGAGGCACAATCGGTTAAGGATTGCACGGCTGCGACATCTGCGAATTTTTTGTTCGAGAACGTACTGACAAGATTTAGATGTCCCAAAATTCTCATGAGCGACTGGGGAATGCATTTTCTGAATGAAACGATCAATGCACTCACTGAGGAATTCTGGGCATATCACTAACAGAGTACGCCATACCACCCGCAAGTGAATGGGGCCGTTGAAGCATTCATTAATATCTTGGAGACTACGTTGACCAAGGTCTGTAATGCGCAAAAAAATGACTGAGACTTGTGTATCCCTACTGTGCTATGGGCATATCGAACCACATGCAAGAAGTTGATGGGCCAGACACCTTTTCGGTTAGTCTATGGCAAGGAGGTCGTTATGCCTATGGAATACATTGTGCCTAGTCTGCGGATAGAGACAATAACAGGAATGGCAGACCGCGGGGCTTTGGAGGAATAGCTCATGTAGCTAGAGGAACTGGAGGAGGAATGGTTTTTGGCTAGATTCCATCAACAAGTACAGAAACAATGAGAGAAAGCGTGGCATGATCACCATATCAAGGTGCTCACCTTCAAGGAGAACGATCTAGTATTACTATGTGACAACAAGTTCAAGAAATTCCCTATAAAAATCCGAATGCATTGGTTGGCACCCTATGTCATCAAAGAAGTTACCGATGGGGGCGATTCAACTTGCCAAACTCAATGGAGACCCCTTCTCGGGAATAGTGAATGGCAGTCACCTGAAGCTCTACACGGGTGGGCCGACCGCATGACTAACCGTTCGAGGGACAATCTCACCACTCCAACCAGTTGAAAGATAGAGTGGGATGATAAAGAAATTTGGGTGAAAGAGGCCCAATTGCCAGGATATGCGTAGATGTGGCCAATCACCAAGGTCACGACTGCGTGGAAAGGAGTGCGTTGATGTGTTGCTAAGAGGAGAGGTGATTGTTGATGTCACTATTCATGACAGGATGTCTGCATTATGGCAAAATGGAGCAGGCGACGGGAAATTAAGAGGAGGAGTACGAGCCAGATATGGCACGAGCTGCCATAGGTTTAACACGAGGATGCCAGAACAGGCGGGAGCTAGTGAATTTGAAATTTGAAACGCTTATAAATCACAGAGGGGCATCCACTGGGCGACCTACACTTCTGGAAACCACAAGCTAGTTACCAATATGGAACTTTTCATTATCTCTGCACAAGGAGTAAGCTCGAGGGTGGTGATATGGCCGATGGAAAGGCAGGGCTCTCTGAGGAATATGGTGTTGATAGCTGCAGGCACCACGCAGAGTTCAACATCAACAGTAGGGGATGTACTGGAAAATGGGAGACACGAAGCAGAATTGGTCCGGATGCTGCCGCCTCGCCTAGGGGCAGGCTGATGAACTACAACAGAAAAGAGAAAGGATGGAAAGAAGAAGACCACTAGTAGAAATGTAGTTAATAAGTCATCTCTGATGTACCTTGAGGATTGGGATCTCCTAAACATCAACAAAAATCTTGCAAAATTGCAACACAAGCTACAACAGACAGTGTGAAGAGCAAATACGAAGGTAGGAAGTGGCTACGGTGGTACAAGGAGGTCCTGTATGCGGCTCCTCTGCTTGAGCTAAAATCCTATGAGGGGGTGTTCTGTGTTAACCGAGCAGAGCAGAATGAGCATTATCGGTCGTGAGAATTGGTAGAAACAACGAAGCAGGAGCCGGACAAAGCGTTGTAGAAGACAATGAAGAAGGAGTAGGATGACGAGCATCACCCAAAGGGAGGTGAACTGCCAAGCCAAGGCAACACGTCTTGCCACATTGACGAGTGACTCAGGATGAGTCATGATGATTATGTTGGGGGATTGTTGGGTAGTGAAGGTCCCGCGTCGCAATTTTGGGTATGAGAGCTTATAAGTTAGGATAAAAATATTGTAAAACTACGAAATATGAGAAGCACGAAATGTAAAAGGTCGAGTCAAAGGGTTTTCCGCCCAAGAAATACTATAGAATAATAGGAAATAAGTTGGTTCGCAGACCATAGGAAGGTATAAATAGAGCGAGGCTCTATGGGTAGAAGGTAGCTTTTTGGTATGGAATCTTGGATCTGAATTGTAATGGGTTCTCGAGAAGAAAAGTCTTGAAGTGTCTGTAAGTCCGAGTCGAGGGATTTGGTAGTAGATAGAGGCTCTGTAGCTGTGTGCATAGAGGCCTGGTAGAGTTCGCAACTATGTGCGCTGACCCCTGCAACTGAGTGCGCAGGGTAGATCTGGATGTATCAGTGATAAAGTGGAAATAAAGCTAAGTTGATTTCATTGTGTTAATATGAGCTATTGCAGATTTGGTTAATTTATGATCGGTATTTCTATTGGTTCTTTATGCGCATGCTTATGTTCTGGATTAATGCAAATCTGTATCTCTGTTAAATGCGCACACCGGTTATCTTGATTAAATATTTGCTTAAAGACCCTTTTAAGTAGATCTGGTCTATAATAGATCATTCAGTGATTACTATTGAGAAGTGGCCCTATTTCATATCTGCGCAGAAGAAGAGCAGCACGAGGCTGTAGAACGGTGCGCGAACTCTTCAGACAACATCAAGACATCCCAAGGGTGCGGAAACCTGGTTCCAGCACCCTCCCCTGCTACCTCAAGTGAGACCTCAGTTCGTGCCCCACGGGCTATTGTCGAAAGGGCTGGTAGCTACAAGATTTGTTTGGCTAAATAACTCTTCCGAACCTAGGTCAGGCCCATATAAGCCAACATCGTGTGTTGTAGATATTGAGTTTTAGGATAAGTGGCTACCAATTATGGCAACCAATGTAGCAAATGATCTAATTTCTAACACTGTTGTGGAGAAACACAACTGATATCTGGGCATCATTTTGACACAATTGAGGTGAAGTTCCAGAGTCAACCTTTCCCTCTTCCTGGCCAACATCCTCGCTATGTTGGTGCCACTGGTCACTATCGCAGCTTGCAATGCAGTTGTGTTCAATGCAAGAGGTTAGATGGAAGCCCTGTTTAGGGTTGAGTCTGGTTTTCCACTTTCTATAGGGCAGCAGGTGGTGTGTGGAGAAGGGGCAGGTATTGCTGTATCTTTCTTAACTTGCCCAACTGAGTTTATCAAATGTAGATTGCAAGCTTAGAGTGCTTTGGCTACTACTTCAATTGCAACTTTAGGAGTAACATGAGTGACAACTTCTATTAAACACAATGGCATAGTTGATGTAGCTAAGCATGTTTTAAGATCTGAAGGAGCCAAAGGATTGTTTAAGGGCTTTATCCTACTTTATTAAGGGATGTATATGGAAATGGCATTTCATTTAGCGTGTATAAGGCTTTGAAGTAGTTCATGGCATGAGGGCATGATGCATCTCAATTCGGCATGAGTACCCTGCTTGTTTCTGATGGGATTGCTAGCGTTGCTAGCTGGACAATTTGATATCCAACTGATGTTGTGAAGAGTGTCATTCAGATTGATGAATTTCACCATCCAAAGTATTATTTTGTTCTCTGTTATGGCATCTTGCAACACCATAAAGAAACTGCTTGTATAATGTTAGCCATGATAAAAGCCTTTCAAATGCAAAAGTGTTTCGCATTGATACCACTTGATACAATACTGTATAAAAAATAAATTGAAGTACACAAGGCACCCAAAAAAACTCACAATATCTTTCCTTATTAGTCGCTTTCTCCCACTCTCTCTTTTTCCATTAAAGAAAATGGTCCAAGCCACTTAGTAGATAACTCTGTCGTATTTATACCCTTTTTTTTGCACTAAGGAAACTATTTTGATTTAAGAGGAAACGATAAAATAGTAGTATTTTAAAAGATAACTGTCTACTAATTTACTTAAAGATTAAGTGTCTAATATTGGCTTTCTACTTATCACAGAAAGAACTGTCATTTTTATGCTATCACCAATATTGGAGGGCATGCGCTTGCATCAAACTTCCAACCCCAAGATATTGACTGATGGAAGGAGTATTGAAGTTCTAGCTACATATTGAAAAGAGGGACTTTGAACTTGAATGATGAAATATTTGTATTGCATTAGGGATGTCAAGCTTTTTCTGATTTCAAGTACAAAGTTTAGAGGAATTTTCCTTCATTATCAACATAGGTGTGGATAAATATAATATCGGAGAGCTAAAATTAAACTGAATATCCTTTTTTTAAGCATGGGTTTAAGCATTCAGTTTAGTAACAACATCAATCATTATAGTTAGGATTTAAAACTCCCATTATTTACTCTTTCCAAAGTAATAAAACAGGGATGTGGTTTTCGTTTTGGATTTGTTATACTTGCTGTTATAATTTCAGTTTGATGTGTTTAAATGCCAGTAGTCATCTATTGCACGTAGTAGAGTCCAGTGGGAAACATACAAGAGACCAACATATTATAGCATTGGCTTACAAATGAGCCACACAATGTGCCATGGTTCATTTGTGTTGATTTCAATAATGGAATCCTAGGAAGACAAGTCAAGGGCACTACCGTCCTGCATGCTAGTGAAAAAGATAGAAGCTTGGTATTCCCTGAAAGCATGCCACAGGCTTTAAAACCCCAACAAATCATCGGCCAAACTTTGTTGCGCTTTGGTTTACATAGAAAAAATTCAGAAAAAAGCATGAGAGTATTTTCCAATGATTTGACTGTGCCCGGAAAGTAAGAATTAATGTGTACTTATTTTTTAGATTGAAAAGAGAGTGCCCGTAGGAATAAATCCCCAAACATTGGAGACTTTAAATGTGACAAAACAAAAGGTTGGCATGTGTGGCATCATTCAAATGATGATTCCAAACAAAAATAAACGAAGAGTTATTTGATCCTAAATTTATTTTGATAGTATTTCAGTGTTTTATTGTTCTTAAGTAGAGAGGCCAGGTCAGAATGCTAGGATATGCCTTGAAAGCAAGCCACAGGCTTTGCAACGCCAACAAATCATCAGCGAGATTTTGTTGTGCTTTGGTTTACATAGAAAAACTTTAGAAAAAGGCCTAAGAGGATTTGCCAATGATTTAATTGTGCCAGGAAAGTAAGATTTAATGCGTACTTATTTTTTAGATTGAAAAGAGAATACCTGCAGGAATACATCCCCAAACAATGGAGACTTCAAATGTGACAGAACAAAACGTTGGCATGTGTGGCATCATTCAAATGATGATTCCAAACAAAAATAAACGAACAATTATCTGATCCTAAATTTATTTGTTAGATTTAAAACTATCTTATAGAAAAGAAATAAAAACACAAAAGCTTTCTGCTGTGTTACAACATAACATATTCACAGAATATACGAGATGTAGTTAAAATGTAACAACCTAATACTTCTACTGGATAAACGAAAAATGCATCAATTAATATTTTTTAAGATCCAGTGCTGTGACACCATGATATGGAAATGCAAAATCGTGAAAACACAAAAACGCAAATTTTAAACCCAACAACTATAAACTGACGGAGTAGATCATGCCCACAAAATGTAGACTTTACATCCAATGCATAGAGAGAGAGACCAAATAAACTTAACTTCAACGACAATACAGTTTATAAACGCAATGCAATGATTCGCAAGAAACGAATATCGATATTTCCAGGGAACGATAGGTTACCTAAAGAGGGCTTGAAAATTCAGATTTGATCGATGTTTGAAAGACCCAATTGGTTTCCAGACCTGAGCATCAACTAGGTACTTGTTTATACTCTGTGAGAAGGACCGCTGGCAGTACAATTTTAACAGAGGCAAAAACAGGAACCCAAGGAACACAACACACATAAATAGAATCATGCAACAAAGAGTGGTTGGTCGTGAACCAAATAAATCTAGAAATGGTGACGTTTTTCAATGAACTTTAGCCATCACACAGAAGATGTTTCCTGATGCGTTATAGCCATTAGATGCTACAAATGTTGAAGCAGGAGAAAGGCCAAGTGAGCGAGAAATCGTTAGGAGATAGGGATATGGTCCTCTGCAACCTAGATACTGTAGATGTCAAACATAAAATTATATGCCAGAATTCAATCAGAAAATGAAAGTGGAGATGACTAACTGATTCAAAAGAAGGCCTAGCGGCCTAAATATGAAACTTTATTTAACATCGGCACTTCAATTTATGGAAACGACAACCTACATTTGTGTAAATGCTATGAATGATTATTATTGTTATGTTGTTAATGATATATGTTATATGATTTAAAATTTGCATGCAAATTTTAATGGAAAGATCTTAGTACATGAATATTGGGTTTAGTGATATATTTTAAATGCAATCACATGTCAATGGTATATGGTTATGCATGGGCTTACATTGTAAACTAACCTACAAGTTGAACATGCTTTGTGACAGCCAAAGAATGGTCATATTAAGTGGTTGAAATTATGGTCATCGAATGAGAATGATATGAAAGAATCGTCTTTCGTTTATTTATATTTGCTCAAATGCGTTGCTATGATATTTGGGAAAGTGTAAGTTTTTTAAGTGGCATGACTTCATAAAATTCGACATTTGATGACAAAGCTCTCAAATAACAATGCTATAGTATGGTCCATGATAAGGTGTTGACTCTATTTTTATCGAGATGGATGAGTGCATTTCTCACCATTTATCCTCTAAAACCTAGAGTGATATGAGGGTTATGTTAAGTCACTCTACCCTAGATGTGTGATAGTGACTAATAGTTTCCTATTTAGGAAGTTGGCCAAGGTAGTTGCCACTTCCACTTATAGGTTTGATCTATAGTTAGGTTAATATAGTTTATGCTATAGTATAGTTTAGTAGACAAGAATAGGATCTAGAAGATGGAAGTAGGTTAGGAAGATAGGGTGTTTGGAGTTGTTGTTTTGAAAATGCAAAATAAAAGTCTTTATTTTTTAATTTTGCCTTAATGAAATTGAGGAAATTCGAAATTCCACATGAACAAACAACTTGGAGTAGTTAACCGAGGTGACATGGCTCTTGTCACTCAGTTAAGAATACTCAATTCAAGTTAATGAGTTGAAGTTCAGTTACTTGATTTGATTCCTAAAAACTAGGAGTCTAGCTCATTTAATTTAAGTTATGGACATGCAATTTAGTTGTGTGTAGTGGGTTTCTAAATTTTAGGAGGCTAGGTTAAGTTAATTTCAGTTTTAGAAATTTAATTCAGTTAAATTGAGTTATGGTCAGATAAATTAGTTCTAATTGTTAGAGGAACTAGTGGAAGGTCAAGTTGTGGAAGTGTGACTTCACCCACACTCAATGATCATCCAGATAATTGATCAAATATCCTAAATTAGCTCATGCATGCAAATAATTTGAGTTACCTAGTTGAGATGGAGATTTCAAGGCAATGTAATATCAGTTGTAGACTATTCCAATGCGTACATGTGGTGCATGCATTTTGAGGAATAGCCTAGAGGAATTGCACAATCCAATTGAGGGAATTTCCTAATTAATAGGGGCTTACTTCCTCAAGGAACAACACACAGAAATAAGAGTTTGGAGGGCTTGAAAATTGGATAAGTGTTGGCTAGAGTCAGTAAGTTAGGTAGAGGGATAGACTATACACTTGCAGGGTGTGCTTATGCTTGAGAAAGCATATGTATTTCATCTCTATTCTTTGATTAATGCACAAACATGAAGGGGTTTTGAGCAATTGCTTTCCCCTAGATAAATATCTGTGCATGTGTGGTGTTTCCTTTTGCATGCATATGTTTTGTGTTCTAGATGGTGAATTAACTTTTGCGTATCAGTAGAGTAGTTTCAAATCCTGTGATTTAGTAAATTTCATGAGAAGTTTTGAATCTACAAATTAATTTCTACATGGTATTAGAGTTCGATTTGCTGTAGAGTAAAGATTCCAATGTTGTCATTACAGGACGTTCGAATTTGAAGATCAGTGTAGCAAGATTTCTTCTAAGGTGAGAAGATGGATTTCAATGGACTAAGGCTACAATATTCCTTGGAAGGCACCTCAAATTTTGTTGCATGGAAGGACCTCATGGAGGCAGTATTGGATGAAAATGGGTTGCTATAATACATCAAGACAAATGTTACAAAACCTCAAGCATCTAATGCTCAAAACCTTGCTCAGTGGAAGAAAGATGCAGGCAAGGCGAGGAGAATCATCTTGGAGGGAGTACGAGATCATATTGTCTTGAATCTCCATGGAAAATAAACTATGTTCGTGACGTGGAAAAAACTGATAAAATTGCTCGAGAATAGTAGTGACCACAAGAAGTTGGCACTCAAGGAAAAACTTTGAAGTATCAAGATGCAGAAGAATGACATAATTCCATAGTATCTGAGAAAGTTTACAAAATGTCGTGATGAACTCGGTGTTACTATCCCTGAAGAAGACTTGGTAGCTCTAGCCATTCTGTGCCTTCTAAAGAGTTGGTATAGCTATCAAGATTCGGTGAATGAGAGGGAGAAACTATCGAGTTGGGAGCACTTATGGTCTGACCTGGTACAAGAGGAAATAAGGAGGAATACTGAGATGGGACTTCATCCAAAGAATATGAAGGGGAATTTGCATTAGTCAGCAAATGAATGAAGTCCATGGGGAAGAAGTCCCAAGTTGAGGTTACTTCTAGCCAAGAGGGCACGAAGAAAGACTTTTCTAGAATCAAGTGCTTTCACTGTCACAAATTCGAGCACTATGCCACGAAGTGTCCACACAAAGGCAAGCAAGAAGGAGCGTGCAGTAGCTACATCAAGTGAATCTTTGGCTTCACAATTTGAGCTTGATTTTACTCTCATTGCATGCACGGCCATCAAGTGATGGGGAGTGTGTGGTACCTAGATAGTGGTGCCTCGTTCCACATGATGAGGAATATATAATTTTTCAGGACTTGGAGGAGAAAGATCTCTAGATGGACATTGAGTTTGGAGACGACAGAAGGTAAAACGTGTCTGGGATTAGTACAATCACCTTTTATAAGGAGTCATGCTTCCCTCTTATACTCAAGGATGTGATGCTTGTTTCGGGTCTAAAGAAGAATCTTGTCTCCATTGTTGTTTTGGAAGATAGTGGTTACGATGTGATATTTAGCAAAAGAAAGGAATTCTTGAGACACATAGACACCATACATGTGAAGCAGATCGAGTTTCGAGTCAAGAACCTGTATGCACTTGAGGTAGAAGATGCATGCAAAGCCTTGAGGGGTAAGGAAAAGACTAGGGACATGGTGGTTAAGAGGGAGCATGTTAGACCTCTGAACATGTCGACTCAGAAGAAGTCTCAGGAAGTTGTGGAGCAGCCAAAAATGGAGAGGCATAGAGGAGGAAGTATGGAGATATCCATCCAAGCAGAAACCTCTAATAGGGGGAAAGTTCGAGCCAAGTGGGCAAAGGGAGCATGTGCAGCCATACCTCTAGGTGTGAGGTGGGGCAATGTGAACCCTTAGTCTAAGAGTTCCAGAAATTTGGGTAGGGTCCATTGAGGTGTTCTCCTCATGGATCATTACCTTGCTACGAGGGCCCACAATATTTGGTAGTAGGAGGATCAGTGTCAATCAAATAATGAGGAGTGCATAGGAGTGTTGACAACAAAGCAGGAGGCTTAGTAGTAGAGTCAACAACAACAAAATTTCCACAGTAGATGGTTGCAGACACAATTGATTTAGTTTTTTTTGGATGCTTCTTAGTTGCAGATGTTGCAGTAGCAACAACAATAGTGAGAGGTGTTACATGCAACATATTCCACAGGTGTAGGATTGGGGTAGTTGATAATCCCTTTCTTGGTGAGAGGGAGTGTTGAAAATGCAACAAGAAAGTCTCAATTTTTTTTCCTCAATCAAATTGAGGAAATTCAAAATTCCACATTAACAAACAACTTGGAGGAGTTAACTGAGCTGACATGGCTCTTGTCACTTAGTTAACAACACTCAATTTGAGTTAATGAGTTGAAGTTCAGTTTACTTGAGTTGATTCCTAAAAAATAGGAGTCTAGCTCATTTAATTCGAGTTCGGGACACGATGTTTAGTTATGCATAGTGGGTTCCTAAATTTTAGGAGCCTAGGTTGAGTTAGTTTCAGTTGTAGCAATTTAATTAAGTTAAATTGAGTTATGTCCAGTTAAACTAGTTCTAATTGTTGGAAGAACTAGTAGAAGGTCAAGTTGTGGAAGTGTGATGCCAAACACACTCAATGATCATCTAGATAGCTGATCAATTAGCCTAAATTAGCTCATGCATGAAGAGAATTCAAGTTACCTAGTTGAGATGGAGATTTCAAGGCAATGTACTATCAGTTGTAGACTATTCCAATGTGTACAGGTGGTGCATGAAGTTAGAGGAAGAGGCTAGAGGAATTGCACGATCCAATTGAGGGAATTTCCTAATTAATAGGGGCCTATTTACTCAAGGAAAAACACAAGGAAATAGGAGCTTGGAGGAATTGAAAAATTGGTTAAGTGTTAGCCAAATCCAGTCAGGCAGGTAGAGGGATAGACTATACACTTGTAGGTTGTGCTCAGACTTGAGCAAGCATATGTATTTCATCTATATTCTATGATTAATGCAATATAGATAGGAAGGATTTTTGAGCCGTTACTTTCCCCTAGATAAATCTCTATGGACGTGTGATGTTTCCTTTTGCATGTCTATGTTTTATTTTCTAGATGGTGAATTAACTTCTGCAGATCAGTAGAGTAGCTTCGAGTCTTGTGATTTAGTAAACTTCATGAGAAGTTTCAAATCTACACATTAATTTCTACTAGTTGAGAGTAATATTGAGTTTAAAGATGTAATTATTGAGGCTAACTTATTCCCTATTCTCTGGTATTAAATGATTAACTAGGCGTGCTAATCTAGGTCAATGTTTCATTCATTTTCTACTATTGTAACTCATGAATTTCTACTATTATGTTAGTGTTCATGATTGATTAATTCATTATGAACTTCATGGCACTGTCCACTTGATTGTAAGCATATGGAAAATTTACATTAGGCGGTTGGTTATTAACATACATAACTATGTATGCTAGTATTATTATGATATATTATATAAAATATCCCTTTTTGTCTTGTGTAACATATCCAGTCCCCTCTGTGCCCAACAAAGTACCAAATTTTTGCCCTTGTTAACTCAATGGTTAGTTATGTTGCCACTTTGTCATGTTACTAATTTAGAATAATAATAAAATTGAAAATTACTTTATTTATTTATTTATATACTATGGAACATTCACTCAAAACTCACATTCTATTTACTTGTCATAGCTAAGCTTCACTAGTTGCAAATTCATAATACCCTGAAATTAATTCTAAACTATGTTGAAATAAGAAATCAAATATAGTTATTCAATTTTCAATTATTTACTAAAAAAATATATATTCTCATTATATGCTTCACAACAATTATTCAATTCATCAAAGTTGAAATGAATCTTAAAGAAAAACCCCAATACCAAAAACACTAGTAAGTTCACATACTTTTTAACATAATTTATAAACTAGAATAAAATTTTAATTTAAACTTATGAACAATGCAAATCCTAATATGATTTTAAATCCCATAATTCTAAAATATTAACATATAATTTAAAATATGTATTCTTGGTTCAAATCTCATCCATATTTACTTATGGCTAAAATGAATCTTTAAATTTAAAAGTGAACATGGATTTAAGATCAAAAAACACATGCCCCTAAACATTTAAGGATGAAAATGAAATTTTAAATGCAAAATCAAATTTATGGCCGCCACAAATCATTACCTGAATTATTCTTAACAAGTCATTCTCATATATCATTTCCACAAAAACTAAAAAATATAATTAAACCTTTGTTTTATGCGCCAAATATTTCAAGATAAGAACTATATTCAAACATTCATTTCATCTCAATCATTGACATATTTCTACAAATATTTTGCATGCAACATTACAATAATTAACACTTTTTCACAAGCATTGTGTAAGCATACATGTTATTTCATCCATTAACACCTTTTTACAAACACTTTATAAAGTTTACACCTTGGAAACACATATAACCATGTTGCAATCATTCTAGAACATTCACAGTTAATACTAAGGAAAATTCATAGATAGTATTCAAAGATGCCAAAGCAATCATGGTTTCAATTTTCTTTCTTTCCTTTTAAGCCATCACATTCATTGTTTCACATATAGACATAATTGATATACATCATATCAATGAAACTAAGTTTGTAAATGAATCAATATGCATAGAAATAATACTTATATGAGATTGTAAGAATTCGCCAACAAACCAAATCAAGTTGAACTCTTTTCCACCCAACCATAGGCATAGTTATATCAAGTTTTCTACGACTGACCACCAATATGAAACACTAGCTACCAAGGGTTTCCATTTTTGCTAGCTTACTTAACATTGGAGTGAGCACTCTCTCTCCTACCAAGTCCCTCAACTACTTCCCTATGTTATGCCTATCATGCTTGCTTAGCTATGACACTAATTGCAACTCTCACACTGCAAATTTAGAATTCTTCCCACACTAATTTTAGGCCTCAAAATAAGCTTATCATTTCAAAATATTGCAGTCCCATGGATACACACAAAAAACATGGATTTATTCCTATCCTTTGTTCTTTTCTCTTCTTTTTCCACCCAAAATAATGACCTCCCTTTCCCATTTGAATTCCCTTTTTACTCGTGAGTTCAAAAATTAGTTAACCATACTAATCATAACAAATTAATTTAAAGAAGTTGAGCTTTCACCTCTATATATATATATATATATATAGATGATGGCATAGAATATGGCTACAAGAACGATTATTTCATTATGCTCCAATGCACGTGTCTTGAAGGTGAAAAAAAACCAATTTGTAATCATTCCATTGGTTCATATATTGAAGGTCTTATTTTCACCTTCAAGACACATGCATTGGAGTAGAATGAAATAATCATTCTTTTAGTAAGATTCTATGTCATTGTCGATATTTATGCAACTTCCATCACTAAGATACAAGAGCTTTATTAATGTAACTATTTTTCAATTCTTTGTGATTAAATAAAAATGTGAGAATCACAATGCCAAGATACCTCTATTTATCCTTTTTCAAATTAAAACTTAGAATTGGATAACCAGTCACAAAACAACACTGCTTTAGCTAGTGGTGTTTTGGAATTGATTGCCCTACAGCCTAGAGGTTTAGGTTTATATTAAAGATATGAAACATGAAATAAGTTCTATAGAAGAAATGGGAAACCATCATTCTTGTTTTTCAAGATTATGAACCATAGTACCTCAAGTATGGATATGGAGTATTACGATATTTGGGTTTCCATTGTTATCGCGAGCACGGTCATCCGGATGGCGAAGTACGGTGGGCGGTATAGATAATCGGGTTCTTATGGGGAGAGCGCTACTGTGATAACCACTTGACAAAAAATGTCGACTCAAAGCCCTGAATGATAGGAGATGGTATATTACTATGTAAATTTTGCCACTTATGTTGCCCCACGAGAGAGGGGACCGTCTAAGCAACTATCTCCACTGTCACCACCACAATCACTAACCGAGATAATTGTTGCAAATTAATTAATAAATTACTTAATGGTGCAATGAAGATCTTTGTAATCATCACTTCTACGAAACTCTATTTGAGCATTAAAGTATAACTTCGAGCATTGCAAAAATATATTCGTGTCATGAAATTATTTATGCAACAATAAAGAATATAAATTTCAACATTTTGAAAATATTTATATTGTGCGTTTATTTTGATATAATTAAAAATTTGTATTTTGCTATTAATAAATAATGAAAATTAAGTTTTGTGTATTATTAAAGTATTTTTATTATAATGGGAAAAATTAATACAAAGAATGAAGAAATGGAAACAAATTGATTACTAAAAAGGCTATATTTTATGTTATTGTCGTTTATGTTGTTTTTATCGCATTATCGTCAAGGCTTTGGAAATGGATTTGCTTGTTGAATACTATTAGTTTAGCATTAACCAATGCAAGTTATGATGTTTAATTTTGAAAAACAAATATATATTTTTCAATATTATTGAAAAAAGAATTTTTTGATTGGACAATAACTTGAAGGTCTTATTGCAACATATTTACTAGTGGTTACTATACACCAAAATTTATGCAATTCCTTATCCCTTAGAGGCAATTATTTTTTCCATTTCATATATCAATTTGCAATGTTTTTGAAAACATAATGTCTATTTGAATGGTAGGGACTACGTTGCCCTGCAACAATTGTTATTTTAGATGATTTGATCAGAGTTAATGTTGTTTACTAAGTTAATTAATTTAATGAGTTTTACTGTTATTATTAGTTTAGCTGATTTGATTAGAGTTGGTGTAATTTATTAAGTTAATTAGTTTAATAAGGTTAGGGGTATTTTTTATTTTTTAATGTGAGTATTGAATTGATTAAATACACACATACACACACACACATATTGTTACATGTTAAAACTGAAGGAATTTTATTTGGAATGGTTTAAATATTATTTATGGAGTTAGGATAGGATGCTAAATATATGTTAGGTAGGTCATAACTTTGATGTCGGTGGGATAAGGTGCTCAAAGGAGGGACAAGGGGTAGGGAATTTAAGAGGTTAGGGGTCATAGAATTGGTAGGAAGGGATTTTTGTTTTGAAAATAGGATAAGCAAAATCTATAATACAATGTTATGATATTCCAGACTTTTGACTAGGTATTCTAGACATATTAGGACCATGGTTCTAGGACTTTGGGCAAGGAGGGACAATAAACCCCCAAGGTTTTCTTGGAGCTAAGCAGATGATGAGGTCGTTCCTAGTTGTTTGGGAGGATAAATGTCCAATTCGAATAATTTTTGGGAACAAACCAGGGAAGGGGAGAACTTAGCTACAAAGGACCAAATCAAATAGATTTTAGAGGTATTTTGCTATTTTGCTATTTAATCATGGTTAAATTGTTAAATTAAGTTGTGGATAAATTGTTTAATTTATGTTGTGGATTTACTATGTTGTAACATAATTTCTTATATGGGAAATTGAAATCTACTACAATTATAAGATGTATACTAACTTAATTCAATATTGGTTAAATTATCTTATAAATGATCAAAATTCATTAGGAAGTGAAAATCCTGTTGCACTGAAATTGTCAAGGTTCCAGGGAAGCGGAAGAACCAAAATTTTCAACATAATCAGGTCACATATCAATAGTCCATGTGTCATGGTTATCTCGTTATCCAAGTTATGTAATATAAATTATCTTAGTAAAACCTTGAGTCTATGTAACAACCTAGGTAAGCTTATAATTTTGATGACGAATTTCTCCCTAGGAGGTTTTTTAACCTCCATGATTACGTGTATTTCTAAACACAACTAATCATAACATTTTTTTGCCTCCAGTTTAAACCCCAAAGCTAGGGTGAAATTTATTGTCGAATTATTAGGTGAGTCCTAGTGTTTTTAGTCGAGTCTGATGTAAAAGTGGTTTGGGAATAAATAAGCTAGTTGGCTTAATTATTTTATTACAAATTACTTGGTTTACTAGATCCTATTGTGTTGTGGATAAGTTATGTGCCTTGAGGGTCTAAGGCAAATGTGTATTCCCCCTTTGATTCTTGTAAATGTAAAATCTTATGCAATAGAGGGTTGGAAAAATATTAAATCCCCTCATGTGTAAATTAATTATTTTTTCTCGCAAAATTAAATTAAATCCTAAGCCAAAAAATTAATTAATTAGAGTCAAATTTAAATTGTCTTAAGAAAATAAATTCTCCAAATGGAAAAATTCGTGGGTCTTAAAAGATTCAATTTTTAAAGGTCCTCCACCAACGGAATTTTGTATATTTCAAGAAAATTTGGACGCTTGGACCTTGGTGGTTAAGTCAAAGTCAAATTTTTGAGAAAATTCACTCAAAATAATTATTTTTGAGGTAATTAAAATTGAATTTAATGATAAATTTGAAAATTCCTCAAAAATAAAAAAATCAAGTGCCAAGATTAAAATATCTGGAAGTGTTTATCAACGACCAAGATTATTTTAACAAGGATAAAAAAACTAGTTGTTATTTTTCCATTTGGAGGATTTATCTAGAAATTAAAGAGTCATATGAGTCTCTAGCATCTTGATCTCTAGCGAGAATATTGCTGCTGAAACATTTTCGTAAACTATTTTCACGTTGGGAACTATTTTTTCTGTTATAATAAATGAATTTGGGGTGCAATTCGAGGCGTTTTTGTTCATTGATATGTGGTATGTATTGACTACCGACTTTCTATGTTATGCTTTATGTGATTATTTTAGGATCATACATAATGTTTGCAAGTACTCAATCCTTGGTCTCCAAGTTCACAGACTCTGGGCAAGAATCATTTTTCTTGGATCCTTAGTTTTTATATGGTGGATTAAATCTTCGCTAAGGCTATAGTTAGCATAAATTTTCTGAAGCAATTTTAGCCATTCATCAAAGGAAAAATATTACAATTTTTTTTATCTCTGAAAGTCTATTTGAAACTCTTGTATAATTTGTAAAATAATTTTGTAAATTTATATTGTAAATTATTTTTCTAACTTGGGTTGGGGTTTTTATATTTATTTTGTATATATTTTGGGTTTGGGAGTTGCATTTTTATTTTTATTTGCAGTTTGGATCAAGGGAGCAAGTGAAGGAAGATCTAGATCTAGGCCCTTGAGGGTAAGATCTAGGATCTTGAAAATTATGCAGGGCTATTCACTGAAGATTTCAAGGCAAAATTAAGATCCGAGGAAGAAAAGGGTTTTCATTTTAGGGCCTACCGAGCCTAGATCCGACCTCCTCAGCCCTTGCGTCAACCCAGTGACCCCTCATGTTACCATTTTTCAGCTCTCTAGGGTTGGTTGTGAGGCCTAAAGGCCTTAGCCTCCTCTCCTAGCCTCTGCACTATGGTTTGAGGGCACATTTTGGCCTGAATAAGGGAATTAGGAGCCTCAACCCCCCTTCTTTGATCCTAAAGATTGCCCCTAGGGCTAGCTATCGCCTTTTAGGCCCTAGATCTGCCTTAAACCCTAACCTTCTAGCCCTTTGACCCCTTTCTCTTCTAGCATGCTGCCTCTGAGTCCCAACATTGCCTCTTTTCGACCTCCTGTTGCCTTTTCTACCCCCGATCTATCATCCTAGCCTCTTTATCCCCCAACACTAGCCTTCCTTGTCCTAGTGTAGGCTCTCCTTGGCCATTTTCTGCCCTAGTTTGACCTAAAACCATCATCTGAATTTTCTGGACTGAATACTTGGTGGTTTTGCACGTTTTTGGGCTCAATTTTTTATTTTTATTTTTCAGGTGGCAACTTGATCCCAAAGTTTCAACAAATTTTGACCAAGGGATCTTCAAGGTATTGGGCCTAGGGTTTGACCTATAAATCCTAATTTTATCTATGTTTATTACAAGAATCAAAACAATAATAATTAAGCCATAATATCACTTGTTTAATGGTCAAAATCACCTAAAATTGTAAAATCTAAATTTTCATGAGTTTTGGCCACTTGGGCATCTTAGATCTAGCCTAGATCTAATTTTATGCTTGCTGAAATTTACTGCATAATTGAGAATTTCATACTTGAAATTTCTGAAGCATACACTTAATAAGGGTAAAAAAAATTTGATTTTTTAGTTTCTGGAAATTTTTTACTATTTTCGAGAATTGTCTTTAGTATTGCTAGATTGTTGATTTGTCATCTATGTAATGTTGTAATAAACATATCAGTTTTGAAATTCGGAAATTTTTTACTATTTTTGGGCATTGTCTTTAGTATTGCTACATTGTTGATTTTTCATTTGTGTAATGTTGTAATAAATATATCAATTCTGAAATTTGCCGAGTCATACTCTCTAAAAGCCCTAAAAATTGAATTTTTCAAGTTTCAGTGCATTTTTTCTATTTTTGGGCATATTGGTCATTTATTCTTGGTAGGCTTGCTGATCTGTGGTTATTTATTGTTATAATTAATAAATTAGATCTGAAATATCAATGAATACATCATCATAAAGTGGACTTAACAAGTTAATTTTCATTTGTTGGTCATCATAAATTTTTATGTTTCATGTGTTGGGCAAATTTCATGATTTGAAGTGGTTTCCTTACTGCTGTCATAACAATAAAAACATTTAAAACTTCTAAAGTGTTATTGCTAATCTAAATTGTCAAAAATCTGAAATTGGATTATCTCATCTTGGTCTCAAAGGCTGTCTAACTTTGCACTCAAAATCTAAGGTTAATCTTGTTGATGAATAGAGTTAACTTGGGCATCTAAGTTTAAATTGGCATAATACCTTGTGCTGATAATCATTGGTGGCTAAGTTTATTTAATTAATAAATCTTGTGGATTAATCTATTGTTGAATTTTACACTTGTATTAGTTAGCTTCTATCTTGTTTAAGATTGTCATCTCAATATTGTTAAGTACTCTTGCTATAAGAAGATTCACACTAAGTACTTAAGTAGCATAAACAATCTTAAACTCAAGATAATTTCACTTATCATCTTGCATAAGAATTCTGGGATCTAGCTTGCATTAAAACTTACCTCCTAGCATAAGATAGGTTGATAAAGATATAGGGAAACCCTTTTCACCTAGCTTGAGGGGCTTGACAACTCTTATGTGGCTAACATGATGACCTTGCAGTCATCAAAACCAAAGTCTTTGCAGCGCCGCAGGCATCAAGTTATAGGAGCACAATAGAAGGTATTGTTAATCAGGCCCTAGCCTATTTCTTGTTGGCTTCCTTCCCACAACCGACCTTGGAGCCCATCTTCAAAATAGTTAAGGGAAGGTTGCATTTAGACTAGGAATATAATCTAAAACTAACTAAGATCCTTTCACTTCGCGTAGATTTTAGGACTTGCATTTCATATAGGTTAGTCGAGCATTTAAGAAGTTGGTGTCCATCCGACCACTTGGTTTCAATTTATAATAAGCAAGAATTGTGACTCCATTAAGGTACTGGTCACATTACTTGAAAATATAATATAATTAATAAATATTGCTCTAATTTAACCAAGTGTCTAGGCCACTCATCCGTGTCTCCCTGGAAAGTTGGTCTCTAACTTGTCTTCCTTCACTTCATCTCATAGGGAATACACCCTTAGCCTGATGTTGGGAGACACCTAGAATGGAGTGGGAGAGGGTCAGAGTGATAACCCCTGCCTTGAGCGGTTGTCACAGGTGCTTGTTCAATCCAGGAGACAACATTTTTTGGTGCCACTATTGGGGATGAGTTTGGTCGTTGTCAGGGTCTACGACATTCTATCATCTTGTGATCTTTCTTCCTTCATTCATTTGTCCCATCAACGCCACAACATTTTTTAGCACCGTTGTTAGGGACAATTTTGTCTTGTTGCCGGGGTTTAGTTTCTCATAATCTTCTAATCATATTCGATCTTTCCATTTATCTCGCCAACGCGACATTTTTGGCACCTTCTATTCCATCATTCTTCATATCTTTATCACTTTATCTTCGTATTCTCACTAATCTTGTCATCTTGTACATTCATACCATTAGCACCTGGACATTTAGGTTGGTTTCTTGTTTGGGTGGCAACTCCACTTATTCATCCATTCACTAGATCGTACTCTATGTACTCTATAAGGAATCCTGGTAGCCTGGTTAACCCCACTCCAGATCTTAAAAGGTTTTAAGAGCTCAATTAAGAAAGTTACATTCTAGAGATTGTTTAAATTTTCTCGGACATAAAGCTCTCCTTGACCTCCATTTGCTTTTCATCAATTCTCCAAATCAAGATATCATGGGTGACTTCTATAGGCCTTGCAAATTCACCAACATATAGGGGTACCCGCATGATCTGCAAAATGAGTCAACTATGAGCATATTGCAAAATTTTGAAGGAAATAAGGCTATTAATGCCTAAGAGCATATACATAAGTTTAATGTGTTACTCCATATATATGCTCATTATGTAGATTATTGTTATTTTTTCATAGGGCTATATTGTTCTTTGGTTTGATAATTGCATTTTTTCATTAACACATTAAGTTCACCCCATAACATCATAACATTATTCAGATATACATCATTATTAAGCAACATATGCAACTATTTGGAAAGAACAATATCATCATCATCAATGCAGTGAAACATAAAGGAACAATAGAAGAAAAGCGTGCACACAAAGAGACACTAGGATTGGTCGTAGGTCAGGGCAAAACCCACTATGGGGAAAACCCTTGCAAAATTCTTCTTATAGATTGTCATCAAACGATTCAGTAAAAGATAGTACAATGATCCATATCTTCATCTATGAAACTAACCAACAAAACAACTACGACATCCATGGAATAAACCCAAAAAAGATTATACTCAAAATATTGATTCTAAAGTTTGTACTAAACTGTCACTAACTGCAATCAACTTTCGAACCTTGCTGTCACTGAGCAAAATCTTTGGACAACTAAGATTTCATTTTTTAGTTCCCAACCTCATGGAGGAATCATCCAAGCAACTATAGCTGCCTAGTCGCTCTCTGAAGCACTGCAAGAGAGTGAATGTGGTCGGATTTACCCAAGCATGTCTCTTAGCTTTGGTCACACCCTTCAAGATGTTATGCGAGTGACTATAGAAGCCCATTCACACCCTTAATCCTGGCGAGCGACTGACTAGGGCCGAATCTAGTCTGTGGTGAGCGAGCGACTGTGTCTGTGAAAATCCTAACTCCTCGTCGCAGGCACAATGAGTTGTCTATGCTACTAGAAGGCTCCAGTCGCACACATGAGCCTATGTGAGAGCAAATGTGGTCAAGATCCTTCTATGTTGTGCTTGCGATTGTGGCCCAAAACCATAGATCTAAAATGTGAGCTTCAGACCCTGCAATTTCACCTTAGAGTGAGCTTATTCCTCTGCGGGCGAGCCTCAGACCTGTGCAAGCCAAAAACAAAGATAGAAGAGTGTATCATGATTGTGTCCAAATGAGGTAGAGGTCAATTGTATTTATTTCCTTCCAAGAGGGCCCCCTTTGCTTCAGGGTCGACCTTATCAAATATGAGCATGTGGGTTTTTATTTATAAATACACTTTCCCTTCTTGTCTTTGAGGTTTCTGTGAGTTTCATTATTATTTAGATTATCTTCCGGATACACTTTCCCTTATCTGATTTGAGTGATATTTAGGTCGATTTTGGTCTTCTCGAAAAGAGGAATTCAACGCAATTATTATATCCATCAAGTGAGTTGTCCAAAGTGGAATTTTACCATATATGAACATTTTTAACAATTATAATCATGAAGATATCAAGACGAAACTATTTGTCTTATCATTGGAATATAGTGCACTTGATTGGTTCCATGACAAGCCCGATAATTCCTTTGAATCTCTGAGAACCCTCATCAACACATTCAGAGATAATATGGGGATAAGAGGGAAGGAAAATACATGGTAAAGGAATTTGATACCATTAATAAAAAAGAAAATGAAACGGTGGTAGAATTTAACTAGAGATACAACAAATTGTTAAAGGATATGACTAAAGATTATTAACCTCTTGACAAGACAGCCTTAAAAACATACCTTGAGGCTTATCATGTAGAAGTTAAGTATGAGATAACACATGCTCACCTTGTTACTTTTGTTGTTGCTCAAAACATAACTGAAGAATTAGAAAAAGATAAAAAGGCTTTAGGAAAATTAGAAATCCATGGTTATGAAAGAGGTCTAGTTAAAGTTAAAGAAGAGTTAGAAACAATAAAGGAATTAACTTGATTGGTTAAAGAAATGGAAATGAAGCATGTCAAGAAAATGAGTGACTTACACTCCATAATGATCCAGATGATGAATATTCAACATATGGACAATAATGGGCCATGGCCTAGAAGAAATATTCCCGCCAAGCAAAGGCCCCCAGATCCTCAAATTAACATGTGTGGAAAGGAATTCCATGTGCCTCTAAAATATTGGATGGAAGTTGTTGAAAATAGTCATAGTATTTACTCTCTTGACTTAAGAAATATGGAAAATGAAGACAAAGAATGGATTGAGGAACCACCTATACAAGACATAGGAAAATCAACTTATGAGTTTCTTAAAGCTAATCCTAGTTTCACATTGGGATGATGGACTAGTCAAATAAAAATAAATGTACATATCAGTTAGATGATCAAAAAATCGATTCAGAATAATGTCATCGCAAAAAAAGTCATAGTGTCTCCAAAACAGGCTCCTAAAGAAGAGCACCAAGTTCCCCCTTTCTCTGTTCCATGTGATAATTGTGCCAAGGTTAATGAGGTTTCCCATCCCAAGGACCTTTTAGAAGAGTCGGTCATAATACAATCCAACATTGGAAATTATGTTCTCCTTTCTGATCTTGTTGATTCGCCAAAGGAAGGTCTTAAATCTAAATACCAAACGTGGCACATGAGTTTTCATGGTGCCTTTCCAAAATCAGGTAAAGGGGTTAGAATTGTCTTAATTTCACCTCCGGGGCATGTATTTAAATTTTCCTTCCATCTACAGTTTGTGGCTACTAATAATGTAGCTAAGTATGAAGCCTTGTTACTAGGCTCGAAAATAGCTTGGGACTTTAAAGTAAAATCATTAACTGTAAAGGGTGATTATGATATGGTTGTCAAATAGGTCAAGGGTATATTCTCATGCAAAAGTGATAGACTCACAAAATATAAAATGCTGCATGAGACACCTTAGAGTTATTCAATGCATTTGGTCTATAAATTATTCCAAGAGAAGAGAATAGTCAAGCTGACGAGCTGGCTATAGCTGCATCCACTTTCCAAATATATGAGAATCTAATAAAGGATGAGGCCAGAATGGAAGTAATTTTCAGACCATTAGTTCCAAACAATGTAGAACATTGGCAAGTTTTTGATGATGAAAAACAAATTGTCTGTAGCGTAAATCACTAAGAAGAATTTGAAAACTTCCAATCTTGTTATAAGGAATAAGGATCTAAACTTAGAGAAAAGGATATGGTAAACCCCTCCATTCAAAACATGGTGGCCATGGAACAAAATTTTGATAGGAATGATGCAACCAAAAGGACTGATGAAAATAAGATGGATCTCGGGGAACTCATTGAGATGAATATCCGTTTTCCTGAGAACTCAAAGATGGTCAAAATTGGTAAAGGAAAATTTGAAGAGGAAATTAAAAGTTTGACCGATCTACTTATTGAATATCGTGATGTTTTGGCCTTTTCCTATGATTAACTTAAAGGATACCGGAAATATGTTATTCAACATACTATTCCTTTGAAGGATGAATAGGTCAAACCATTCAAGCAAAAGCTCAGGCAAATAACTCCTAAGTTGACCCCTTTGGTTCAGAAAGAATTACAGGAAATGCTTGCTGCTAGTATCCTTAGACAGAATCGACATTCATCATGGTGCTCTAAGCTGGTTATTTTTAGGAAGAAGAATGATACTATTAGACTATATGTGGATTTTTGAAATCTTAACTTAGCTTGTAAAAAAGGTAACTATCTGCTTCCCAACATGGAAAATATGTTGCAAAGGATAACTGTGTCTGGTATGATGTCATTATTAGAAGGATTTTTTGGTTATATCCAAGTTTTGGTTAAAGATGAAGATTGTCATAAGACCACTTTCACCACATCCAAGGGTACCTTTTGAATATCTTAGAATGCCTTTCAGGTTAATAAATGCAGGGGCTACTTTTAAGAGGGCCATGGATTATGATTCCAAGGAATTAATTCGAAAAATCATTGAGATATCTATCAAGATGACCTCACTATTTTATCTAAGGATGGTAAATATCATATCAATCACCTAAGGCAGGTTTTTGAAAAATTTCGTGAATTTGGCATATCATTAAACCCGACCAAGTTTGTTTGTGGGGTGACTAAAGGGAAATCGTTGGGACATATCATTTCCAAAGATGGCATCAAGATTGATCCTGAAAGAGTTGAGGCTATTTAGAAAATTTTGTTACCTCATAATCGTAAGTCCCTTCAGTATTTCCTCAGTAAGACAATTTTTCTGAGGAGATTCATTCCAAACAATGCTAAGATTGCTAAGCCTATATAATGCCTCTTAAAGAAAGATGCAAATTTATTTGGAAGGAGCAAGGTAAAAAGGGATTTCAGGATATCAAGGACACCATTGCCAAAGCTCCTATCTTGGTTAGCCCAAATTATTCAAAAGACGTTATGATCTTTTCATTTTCTTCCGAAGAAACTATTGCAAGTGCTATGTTACAAAAGAATAAGGATGGGCTGAACAACCAATTTCCTTCATGGGTAATTCATTGCAGAATTCAGAATTAAAGTATAACGTCATGGAAAATCAGGCTTATGCATTGGCCAAATCTCTTAAGCATTTTAGGACATATGTGGGTTATTAAAAAATTATCGCATTTGTTCCACACTTAACTATCAAATATATATGAACTCAAACTGATTGCTTGGGAACTTGTGCCAGATGTGTAACTAAGATTCAAGGATATGATATTGAAATTAGACCAACCAAGCTTGTCAAAGGTCAAGGATTATCTCAAATGCTGACAGAAAGTAATGAGAAAGCCTTTGAGATGGTTTTCCAGAATGAGGTTGTTGAGCCTTCTATATCTCCCAAACTTCAGGGGCTGGAAGGGATTGAATGTATAAGGACATATTCTATTATTTGACAAACTTGACCTATTTTGGCCACTTGGTAGCCCATAAAAGGAGGGCTCTTAGATTAAATGCATCCAAATATTGAATCTTAAAGGATGGAATTGGATGGAGAAATACAGATGGGATAGTACTCAGATGCATTGATAAGGATGAAGCTAAAAAGATCATCGCTGAATTCCATGCATTGTTTTTTGGAGGGAACTTTGCAACAAAAACCACTACCCACAAGATTCTATGTGTAGGATAATATTGGTCCACCATTTTCTCGTATGTACACAAATTCGTCAGAAGTTGTTAAAAGTGTCAAATTTTCATAGGGAAGCATAAATTAGTAGCCTTGCCTCTCCAACTTGTTATAGCATAAGCCCCTTTTCAACAATGGGGCCTAAATTTCATTGGAAAATTTAACCAAAATTCTAGCAATGGTTATTCTTGGATTTTGATAGCAACATATTACTTCACAAAATGGGTTGAGGCCATTCCAACAAAGCATGCTACTGAGAAATTTGTCATGGAATTCATTGAAAATAATATCATCACCCTGTTACCACTCAAATCAATAGGTGATCTAAAGGGGTTCCTAAAAGGACAACTTCTAGGTCAAGGGAAACTATGGAGGCTTAGCCCACAATCACCACAACTAAGTCTCCGTGCTCTTTACAGACTTTCACCAACGGGAGGAGTCTCGATAGTGTAGGGATTAAATTTTAAGCACATGTCAATGGATAGGTGATAAGTGACCCTGAAAACCCTTTCCCAAGGATGGAGTGAAGAATGGAGCTTGCTTTCTCTTTAAGAAAGGGACTTGGTCCACCTGGGATAAGGGGTGAGAATTGGAGGGTTGAGAGAGAAAGGATAGGCTTATGAACAAGTTTCTCAATCCCTGTAATCCTTGGGAAAATTGGATTTCCAAATGTTCCTTGACAAATAGTCTTTAATGAGAAGTGGGACCACGCGGGGCCAAGTGGACCCAACCTAGGTTCGAGGATGGAATGTAGCAACCAATTATGTTCCTATCTCAGACAAGGTGAGGGGAAATCACCAAACAAGAATGCTTCCTTGAAAAGGTTGGATTGACCCTGTTGAGGTCTACCCTTGGGGATGCCTAGGCACAATTCAATCCAAAAGCTAGGGCTTGAGGTTCCCAAAGATTCCATTGTTAGAATTGCCTCAAATTTGGAGGAGAGGGAGAGGACCCACCATCTCAGTAGCCTATCGGAGATCGAACTTTTTACTTGGGTTAATTCTTGGGAAATTGATGCCTTATGTGACCTAATGGGTCTATACTTGGGGAAAAAGGGGGAAATGGTTAAAATAAGGTTGAAATGATCACCCTTTTTGAGGGATCAATGCCTAGTTCACTTGGGGATATGGAGTCAAGGATAATGATGAGTAAGAACTTGGTTTCTTGATCAAGGAGGCCCAAAAAGTCAACTTTGTCCAATGTTGAGAGAAAGAAAAGAAAAGTGACCTTCAAGCATTTATAATTCAAAGAAAATGATGTAATATTCTCAAGATAAATAAATCTCTAGGACATTTCATTCATATAACATTGGTCCATACATTAAATTATCTAAAACATGTTCAATTCCACATTTTGATAATGCAACAACTAGCTCTATTTCAGCAGTATGCAACAACAAGAATAATAACATCAAAATTTACTTACAAAATTATAGAGTATATCCAACCAACATTTCATTTTCTCAATAAAGCCCCAAGACAAGAGAAATATCCCAAATCCATACATCAAAATTCATCCATCTCCAAAAATATCCTCCAAGGAAAAAGTGTGAAAATTATCTATGATTAGAGAGATCCAAAGTCAGGTGATGATACAAATGAATGTATCTAACATCAATATATAGCCTCCTAAGGAGTTAAAATCAGCCTGTGGTCCTACATTAGCCCCTAATGGTAAAATAATGTGCAAATAAAACCCCTATTCATTACAAGCCCAATAAACTAGCTCATAAGTTTAAAAACAAGCCTCACAAGGGGCCAAATAATGATATGTGCATGTCGTAGGGCCCTCTAAAGGATTAATAATTCTTGAAGTGCCATATTGAGGAATAAATTCCTCATAATATGGTGGACAATGGGGTGTCCCTTTTTTCTCCAAATAGTAGACCTGTGGTGCTCCCATTTTGTATGAGGGAACATAGATGACCCCATGGGTCTCCATATGAATCAAAGATCCTCTGTAAGGGTCCAAGTGGTGGAATGAAAGCGGCCATGACATCGTACAGGTACTAGGACACCTTTCAAGAGTGTGGGGTTCCTGTGGGGGCCTACTGGGCATAATGTACCGAGCATATCATCGTCATCCCAAAAGTGGATCACTAGTAATCTCTGAGCATGCATGAAGATCAGTGGAGTGTTGTCTATTGCTGTGGAGGCCCATGGCTATCTATGCAGACCCTACATGTGCCAATGCAGACCTATGGGGGTTAGGATCCCATATAGGGAAACCAAACCCAAATGGAAACCACATGTAATCTTGCGTAAGATCTAATGCGTCCCCTAGGGTTCCAATACAACCAATCATTAAAATAATTGGGTAAAATGTTTACAAATCATGGATAACAATGTGGGCACTTCATAATGGCATGCCCTTTCGTAGTGGGCTTTGGCATGTGCTAGTGTCTCCAAGCTCCAAAGGGGGTTAGCCATGTACCTTATTAGGTGGTTTCAACCCTTACATGGGATATTATGTCCAAGATACATCCCTCTAATGGGGGTGGAAAGTGACAAATAAGTGGAATGGGATAGGGAATGAGATGGGAAATCCTGGGCCACATAGTGGGCATAGGGGTAGCTAGATAAGAGGAAGCCCACACTTGGGTATGTAATGTATAGGAAGGAGAAATCATGGTAAATGAGGTGCCCCAACCTTGATTTTTCACACCTTTTGACTTTTATGATTTTTTTAATTAACCGCTCGGGGCTCAAAGGACAAGAGCATGATGTGTCAGATATAGTAGTGATTACCCCTTTTTAGGTAGGGTGGTTCATTTCCCTCCAGGGTTTGGGACAATCATGGGTTCTTGAATGATAAAGGAGGCTCATCTAGGGCCTATGGAACCAGGGTGATGGCCAATGGTTGGGGCAGAGATCATGTAATGGTATTTTTCCAACGTGCTAATTATTTTTGTCCCCGCCATCTTTTGCATTTTGTGGTACAATTTGTTGTTAAATGTGGCCATTTATGCTTTTCAATTTTTCTTTTAATTGCTTCAACCTCTGGGGCATCATTCTAGGCCTAACCCAAGGTGGGGACAAAGGGATAGGGAGGCTAGCCCTACGTGGACTCAGAATGGGAATGTGGATCCAGGTGGAAGAAAATATGAATGGGGGTATAATGAGTGGATAGGGATTAATATATGTGGATAAAGGAGTGGGACCACACACCCAAATTTGGGGCTTCCCAAATAGTACCACCCTAGAATAAAATGGTCAATAAAGGAGATCCCACGAGACTAAGATCCAAGGGTAACAACCAAAAGAGATCAAGGGGACAAGAGCAGAAACTAAGCCCACTCTTTCTGCCAAATCCCCCCATAAATCCATACCCAGAAGTATCCATGACAAGTAAACCCAATACTCAATTACCAAATGACAAGGCACACCTTTAGATTCGGGAGGCCCACCTTCAAACATATGATCAATATAGGTGGGTGAGGGACCACATGGCTAGCTTAGGTGGTAGAGAAATGGAACAATAAGCTAGTAGGAGGCATCAAGGGGGTGCTTTCTACTAGTTGAGGCCCAACATGGAGAAAAAATTATCCTAGGGATATCACCCACAAAGTGGTGGGTAACATCTGGCCCCAACTGGGACGTGTTCTCTCTTGAAGTGGACGAGGCTTCTCGAATGTGAGGTCACAAGAACTTCAACAATCTCTTGGTCACGGCAGACTTGTTATCTGCACATGTCAAAGATTAAAGCCATGAGGCAACATGTTTTTCACGGTGTCCGATGATCACCCATGCTTAATGTTTGTCCACAAACCAATAAAATATGCAAATTTTTTTTTTTTTTACATGTAATCTAATCTATCATGAGAAACATCAGATGCAATTAGTTCTAATGCAACGATCATCATGAAATATATCTTACCCTAACATGCATATGGTGATGTTAATACTAAGTGTAATCTTAAAGCCAGTGAAACCAACATATCATCACATCAATATACATATGCCTACCAGTATGATTACTCATGTAGCAACTCCTAAATAGAATGTGGACATAGTCACATGGTGGATGAGGCAGGTGGGAGGTCGGAAAACATGATCTCCATTTGAGGTAGAGGGGGGTCCATGGATAAAGAAAATTGGTCATTTTGGAGGTACAAGTCTCTCCTTCTAGGTACAAAATGGAGGAATGAATGATTACTCTCAAGAACTCATGCCAATCACTTCTTGCAATAACATGCTTTGAAGATGTCACATGGTTGTGATGAGAGGGGAACAAAGGGTGAGAGAAAGAAGGATTGCAACAAATAGGTCTCTCAATGTGATATCCATAGTGGGGGGGGGGGGGGGGGGGGGATGTCGCAGAGTGATCATAATCCTGAGGATGGGTCAAAGGGGATAAGGTATATTCAATGAAGGGTTTCTCCTTGACACCATATTCAGAAAAGGGAAAAGGGGCATGGTCACTTGAGGTGATACCAAAAGGGATGAGGAACATACTTGAGAAAGACTCAAGGTGATGAATAAGAGGGAAAGGAAAAGGATAGGGTGAAGTGTCATATTCAATGGGCTTTCCTTCCCCACAACCTAAAGGCTCAAGTGTTTTGAATACATAATCATAAGGTGGGTTGTTAAGAGCCTCGTTGCTTTCCTTATTATAAATATAAAAGATTGGGTCCTCATCAAAAGGAGAATCAAATATTGGGATTTCATTAAAAGTAGAGTCAATCACTTCCATAAAAGGTTGTCCTTATTCATCCAAGGGAAAGTAACAATTCTCCTTTCCAAGGGTATCAATGGGTATGCCATCATAAATAGTACCTAAGTGGAAGGGAAGACCAATCTCATCCTCATCCTCTTTGTCAGTGTCATAAATGGGAGCATAATAAAATTGAGGACCAAAAAGTTTCCATTTCTCCCTTTCAATATGGAAATAATCTTCAATGTCACTTTTCAAGGGGCTAATGGGGTCATCTCTCTCAAGGTTTTCAAAAGAGGATTGATCAGGAGTAATATCCTTGAAAAATGTAGGGTTGGTCTTAATAAATTCATCCTTCCCAACACAAGTGTCCTGAAAATCGTCCTGCTCATCTTGTAGTCCCCATGAACACTCATCTTCCTACTCATCACCAAGGTCCTTGAGGTCATCTTCATCCAGGTTGGTTGACAAGCGAGACCTCTCTTCTTCTCTATTCTGTTGAAGAACAATGGATAAGGTATTTGTTACATGATTATGGTAGTATTCTTCTAGGAGGAGAGCATTAGTAGGGTTCTCTTTATATTCACATTTCATATTATGAAGCTTCACTCCTTCATCATATAAGCAGAATAAAACTTCATTAGAATTTTGTTCACTTACTACCTCCCTGCATGACCTACTATATTCATCCATTCTTTCTGGATGATTTGGAAGCTTGTGGGGTCCAACTCTTCGTCATCCTTGGAGGAGGTATTCCTATTGTTATTGATGAGGTTATCTAGAATATTCACATCACAGGTTATGTGAGCAAGGTCACAAATATGACTAGGATCCATTTCATAAGCATGCATTATTATTTCAAGTTGTACTTCTTGTGACCTATAAAACCCGAGCATGAATTTCATATCCAAGCTCTCCAACATATCTTGAAAGGATTCTTCATATTCCACCACTTTCCTTTGCAACTCTTGAATATCTTGTTTATTGATATTTTCAAATATAGGATTGAGAGGAATATCCATATTCTACGATTTTTCATATTAATATTATAATGGAGTCACCAGGGTCAATTGAGGTGCCTTGATAGATGATTTCTTCACCCTACAAGCATTAACTTTAATGCTCAATAAAGAACTAGGGCTTCGCTATTTCAGTGGAGTTGCCAATAATGATATGTCAATATGTCGTATGGGGAACAAAGTACATGCTTTGTGTCCCCAACAACGACGCCAGAATATTACCACTCAAACTAGCAGGGGACCTAAAGGGGTTCCTAAAAGGGCAACTTCTAGGTCAAGGGAAACTATGGAGGCTTAGCCCACAATCACCACAACTAAGTCTCCGAGCTCTTTACAGACTTTCACCAACGGGAGGAGTCTCGATAGTGTAGGGATTAAATTTTAAAGCACATGTCAATGGATAGGTGATAAGTGACCCTGAAAACCCTTTCCCAAGGATGGAGTGAAGAATGGAGCTTGCTTTCTCTTTAAGAAAGGGACTTGGTCCACCTGGGATAAGGGGTGAGAATTGAAGGGTTGAGGGAGAAAGGATAGGCTTATGAACAAGTTTCTAAATCCCTATAATCCTTGGGAAAATTGGATACCCAAATGGTCCTTGAAAAATAGTCTTTATTGAGAAGTGGGACCACATGGGGCCAAGTGGACGCAACCCAGGGTCGGGGATGGAATGTAGAAACCAATGATTTTCCTATCCTAGACAAGGTGAGGAGAAAGGACCAAACACAAACAATTCCTTCAAAAGGTTGAATTGATCCTATTTAGGTCTAACCTTGGATATTCCTAGTCACAATTTGATCCTAAAGCTAGGGCTTGAGGTTCATGGGGATTCCACCATTACAATTGCCTCAAATTTGGAGGAGAGGGAGGGGACCCACCAATGCAGTAGCCTATAGGAGATCGAATTTTTTGCGTGGGTAAATTCCTGGGAAATTGATGCCCTAGGTGACCTAATGGGGCTAGACTTGCGGAAAAAGGGAAAAATAGTTAAAAGAGGGTTGAAATGATCACCCTTTTTGAGGGATCAATACCTAGTTCACTTGGGGATATGGAGTCAAGTATAATTATGAGTAAGAACTTGGTTTCTTGATCAAGGAGGCCCAAAAAGTCAACTTCATCCAACGTTGAGAGAAAGAATAGAAAAGTGACCTTCAAGCATTTATACTTCAAAGGAAATGATGCAAGCTTCTCGAGATAAATAAATCTCTAGGAGATTTCATTCATATAACATTGGCCCATACATTAAATTAGCTAAAACATGCTCAATTCCACATTTCGATAATGCAACAACTAATCCTAGTTTCAACAGAATGCAGCGACAAGCATAATAGCATCAAAATTTACTTACAATGTTATAGAGTATATCCAACCATTTTTTAGTTTGCTCAATGAAGCTCCAAGAGAAGAGAAATAACTCAAATCCATACATCAAAATTCATCGATCTCCAAAAATATCCTCCAAGGAGAAAGTGTAAAATTTCTCTATGATTAGAGAGATCCCAAGTCAAGTGATGATACAAATGAATGTATCTAACATCAATATATAGCCTCCTAAGGAGTTCAAATTAGCCTATGGGCCTACATTAGACCCTAATGATAAAATAATGTGCAAATAAAACCCCTATTGGTGACATGCCCACCAAACTAGCTCATAAGTTAAAAAACAAGCCTCACAAGGGGCCAAACAATGATATGTGCATGTTGTAGGGCCCTCTAAAGGCCCAATAATATCATGAAGTGCCATAATGAGGAACAAATTCCTCGGAATATGACGAATAAGGGGGTGGCCCCTTGTCTCCAAGTAGTAGATCTGTGGTTCTCCCATTTGCTATGAGGGCACATAGATGACCCCATGGGTCTCCATATGAATTGAAAATCTTCTGCAAGGGTCCAAGTGGTGGAATGAAAGCTTCCATGACATTGTAAAAGTCCCGAGACACATGTCAAGAGTGTGGGGCTCCTGTGGGGGCCTGCTGGGTATAATGTACCAAGCATATCATCATCATCATCCCAAAAGTGGATTGCCAGTAATCTCTGAGCATCCATGAAGATCAGTGGAGTGTTGTCTAATGCTATGGAGACCCATGGATCTCTATGCACATACTACATCTGCCAATATAGACCTATGGGGTTTAGGATCCCATATAGGGAAACCAAACCCAAATTGAAACTACCTATAATCCTGCATAAGATCCAATCCGTCCATTAGGCTTCCAATACAACTAGTCATTAAAATAATCAGGTAAAAAGCTTACAAATCACAAATAACATTGTGGGAACTTCATAATGGCATGCCCTTTCGTAGTGGGCTTTGTCATGTGCTAGTGTCTCCAAGCTCCAAAGGGGGTTATCCATGTACCTTATTAGGTGGTTTCAACCCTTAAAGGGGATAGTATGTCCAAGGTACATCCCTCTAATGGGGTGGCAAGTGATAAATAAGTGGAGTGGGATAGGGAATGAGATGGGCAATCCTAGGCTAGATAGTGGGGCATAGGGGTAGCTAGAGAAGGGGAAGACCACACCTGGGTATGTAATGTTTAGGAGGGATCAATCTTTGTACATGAGGTTCCCCAACCTTGATTTTTCGACCCTTCTTCATATACCTTTTTCCTTTTATGAATTTTCTTTAATTAACTGCTCGAGCCTCAAAGGACAAGAGCATGATGTGTAAGATATAACAGTGATCACCCCCTTTTAGGTAGGGCGGTTTATTGCCCTACAGGGGTTGGGAAAATCATGGGCTCCTGAATGATAAATGAGGCTCATATAGGGCCTATAAAACCAAGGTGATGGCCAATGATTAGGGTAGAGCTCAGGTAATGGTCTGTTTCCCACATGCTAATTATTTTTGTCACGACCATATTTTGCATTTTGTGGTACAATTTCCTATTAAATTTGGTCATTTATGCTTTTCACTTTTTCTCTTAATTGCTTCAACCTCCAGGGCATCATTCTAAGCCTGACCCAAGGTGGGGCAACGAGATAGGGAGGCTAGCCCTATGTGGACCTAGGTGGGAGAAAAGATGAATGTGGGTATAGTGAGTGGATACACCAAAAGTCAGGGTTTCCCAAGTAGTACTACTGTAGAACCAAATGGTCAATAAAGGAGATCCCATGAGACTAAGATCCAAGGGTAACAACCAAAACAGATCAAGGGGACATGAGCACAAACAAAGCCCCCTATTTCTGCCAAATCACCTCATTAGTCCATACCCAGAAGTACCCATGATATGTAAACCCAATATTCAATTACCAAATGACAAGACATACCTTTAGATTCGAGAGGCCCACCTTCAAACATAATATTAATATAGGTGGGTGAGGGACCACATGGCTAGCTCAAGTGGCAGAGAAATGGCTTAACGAGCTAGTAGGAAGCATCAAGGGAGTGCTAGCTTCCAACTGAGGCTCATCATGGAGAAAAAACTATGTTAGGGGTATCACCCCCAAAGTGGTGGGCAACACACCCGATTTGGTGTTCCATCCAATATTGAAAATGGCAACGGCAAAGCTTCAATTCTTCTGAATTTTCTTCCTTCTGCTTCAAGTATGAAATTATTCTATTGCATTCTTCAAATTATTATCCCCAAGGAAATGGTCTCTCTAAGTTAAGAAATAAAAATTTAATCACCATCATTAAGAAGATTGTGGGGGATAATAAGCGATTTTGGGATAGTAAGATCAAGTATGCATTATGGGCCGAAAAAATAACAAAGAAGAGGGCTATTGGAAAAATTCCTTTTGAGCTTGTTTATGGTTTGGAAATAACTTTGCATGTTCATCTAAAGCTTCCTGCTTATCAACTCCTTCAACATTTTACAGAGGATAAAGATGCAGTTCAGAAAAAAAATAGATCAAATAATGGAACTTGATGAAGTCCGCAAGAACATTCTCATAACATATGCAGCGAGGCCAAAACAAAGGAAGGATTCAACCAATCTTCATGGAACAAATCTTTACAAGTTAGTGATATGGTACTATTATGAGATCGAAAAAATGAGAACCTTGAAACCATAGAAAGTTCGATAGTCTATGGCTTGGACCATATATTATTAGAAGGATCGCTAAAACCAATTCTTTCTATTTAAACACTTTGGAAGGCGATCCTGTGGACCTACCAGAAAATGGGTAGATGCTGGAGCTGTACTACAGAGATGACATCTCATGTCATGGGCATCGTTTTGTATAATATATCTAACCCTACTCCCTTTTATTTCATGTCATTAGACAATTTATTTCGTGCATTTATATTATTGTTTTTTATATTTCAATTTATTAGAGTAGATTTTTCTATTCTAGCAATATTTTCTATATATGCATGATGGTTTTGAAGTTGAACGGATATCTATTTGATGGACTTCTGTTTCCTTGGATGGAGGATTTTGGTATTCTCACGTTACATCTTGGAAGCAATGTGTTTCCATATGGAGCCAGATGTTGCACTCAAATTGTCAAAGTTCTAGGGAAGTGGAAGTACCAATTTTTTCAACACAATTAGATCACATATTAGTAGTCCATGTGCCATGGTTATCCCATTCTGCAAATTATGTAATGTAAATGATCTTAGTAAAACCTTGAGTCTATGTAACAACCTAGTTAAGCCTATAATTTTGATGACGAATTTCATCTTAGGAGGTTTTTTAACCTCCTTGATTACCTGTGTTTCTAAACACGACTAATCAGAAGAGTTTTTTCCCTCCAGCTTGAACCCTAAAGCTAGGGTGAAATTTATTGTCGAATTATTAGGTGAGTCCTAGTGTTTTTAGTCGAGTCTGATGTAAAAGTGGTTTGAGAATAATTTAAGCTAGCTGACTTAATTATTTTATAAAAAATAACTTGGTTTACTAGATCATATTGTGTCGCAGATGGGTTATGTGCTTTGACGTCTAAGACAAATGTGTATTACCTCTTCGAGTCTTGTAAATGTAAAATATGATGTATTAGAGGATCAAAAAAATATTAAACCCCTCATGTGTTAATTAATTATTATTTTTCTAGAAAAATTAAATTAAATCTTGAGCGAGAAAATTAATTAATTAGAGCCAAATTAAAATTGTCTTAGGAAAATAAATTCTCCAAATGGAAAAATTCGTGGGTCTTAAAAGATTCAATTTTTAAAGGTCCTCCGCTAAGGGAATATTGTATATTTCAAGAAAATTTGGACCTTTGGACCTTGTTGGTTAAGTCAAAGTCAAAATTTTGAGGAAATTAGCTCAAAATAATTATTTTGAGGCAATTAAAATGGAATTAAAATGATAATTTCGAATATTCCATAAAAAATAATAAAACAGGGCAAGATTAAAAGAACTTGTAGTGTTTATTAACGACTAAGATTATTTTAAAGTGACAGAAAACTGAAATATATATATATTATATATATAATATTATATATATATATATATATTGAGGATTTATCTATAAATTAGAGAGCCTTTTGAGTCTCTAGCATCATGATCTCCAGCTAGAATATTGTTGCTGAAGCATTTTTGTAAACTATTGTCCCACTGGGAGCTATTTTTTCTTCTAAAATAAAAGACTTTGGAGTGCAACTTGAGGTGTTTTTGTTCGTTGATTTGTGGTATGTATTGACTAAAGGCTTCCTATGTTGTCCTTTATTTGATTATTTTCAGATAATACATAGTGTTTGCAGGTACTCAATCTTTGGTCTCCAAGTTCACGGAGTGTGGGCAATGATCATTCTGCTTGGATCCTTAGTTTTTATATGGTGGATTAAATCTTTGCTAAGGTTACAATGAACATAAATTTTCTGAAGCAATTTTAGGCATTCATCATAGGAAAAATATTATAAAAAAATTTATCTCTCAAAATCTATTTAAAACCCTTGTATAATTTGTAAAATAGTTTTGTAAATTTATATTGCAAATTATTTTTCTAACTTGGGTTGGGGTTTTTAGATTTATTTTGTATATACTTGGGGTTTGGGTGTTGTATTTTTATTTTTTATTTTTTTTGCAGGTTTGATAAAGGGATCAAGTGAAGGAAGAGCTAGATCTAGGCCCTTGAGGGTAAGATCTAGGCTCTTGAAAATTTTGCAGGGATATTCACTGAAGATTTTACATCAAATTTCAGATCTAAGGAAGTTTTTTTTTCAAGACAAAGGTTTACATTTTTCGGGCCTCTCGGGCCTAGATCTGACCTCCCCAGCCCCTGTGTTAGGCCAGCGACCCCATGCGTTAGCATTTTTCAGCCCTTTAGGGTTGGCCTTGAGGCCTAGAGGCCTCAACCTCCTCTCCTAGCCTCTGCGCTGGGTTTTTAGGGCCTCTTTTCGCCTGGATGTGGGCTTTAGGAGCTTCAAACCCCCTTCTTTGACCCCAACGACTGCCCCTTGGGATAGCTATGGCCTTTTAGCCCCTATATCTGCCCTAAATCATGGTTGTCTAACCCTTTGATCCCTTCCTCTTCCAACATCCCGCCCCTAAGCCCCAACGTTGCCTCTTTTCGGCCTCCACTTGCCTTTTTCCCTTGTTCTATCATCCTAGCTTCTTTATCCCCCAATGCTGGCCTTCCTTGGCCTAGCGTTGGCTCTCCTTGGCCATATTTTTCCCTAGTTTGACCTGAAACCCTCATCTGAATATTTTGGATTGAATAGTTGGTGGTTTTGCAGGTTTTGGGGCTCAATTTTTTATTTTATTTTTCAAGTGGCAACTTGATCCCAAAGTTTCAACAAATTTCGGCCAAGGGATCTTCGAGGCCTTGGGCTTAGGGTTTGACCTCTAAACCCTAGTTTTATCTCTATTTTATTACAATAGCCAAATCAGTAATAATTAAGCCCTAAAATCACATGTTTAATGGTCAAAATCACCTAAAATTGTAAAATCTAAATTTTCATGAGTTTTGGCTACTTGGGCATTTTAAATCTGACTTAGATATAATTTTACTCTTGTTGGAATTCACTACATAATTGAGAATTTCAGACTTGAAATTTCTAAATCATACACTTAATAAGGGTCACAAATTTTGAATTTTTTGTTTCTGGCAAAATTTTACTATTTGGGGAATTTTGGGCATTGTATTTAGTATTGCTAGGTTGTTGATATTTCATCTGTGTACTGCTATAATAAACATATAAGTTTTGGAATTTGTTGAGTCATACTCTCTAAAAGCCCTAAAAATTGAAGTTTTCAAGTTTTATTCCCTTTTTACTATTTTTGGGCATATTGGTCTTTATTCTTGGCATCAATAGCTTGTTGATATGCTATTATTTACTGTTGTAATTAATAAATCAAATCTCAAATATCACTCAATACATCATCATAAAGTGGGTTTAACGAGTTCATTTTCATTTGCTACTCATCATTTTTTTTTTTTTTTTTTTTTTTTCATGTGTTGGGCAAATTTCATGATTTGAAGTAGTTTCCTTACTGTTGCCATAACACTAACAAAGTCTGAAATTTATGAAGTGTTATTGTTGATCTAAATTGTCATAAATATGAAATTGGCTTATCACATCTTGGTCTCAAAAGTTGTCTAATTTTGCACTCAAAATATGAAGTTAATCTTGTTGATGAATATAGTTAACTTGGGCATCTAAGTTTAAATTAGCATAATATCTTGCGTTGATAATTATTGGTGGATAATTTGATTTACCTAAGCATCTTGTGGATTGACCTATTGTTGAATTTTGCACTTGTATCCGTTAGCATATATCTTGTTTAATATTTTCATCTCAATATTATTAAGTACTCTTGTTATAAGAAGATTCACACTAAGTACTTAAGTAGCATAAACAATCTTAACTCAAGATAATTTCACTTATCATCTCACATAAGAGTTTTAGGATCTAGTTTGCATTAAAAATTACCTCCTAACATAATCTAGGTTGATAAAGATATATGGAAACCCTTCTCTCGTAGCTTGAGGGGCTTGGCAACTCTTCGGTGGTTAACATTGTGACCTTGCAGTCATGAGAGCCACAGTTTGTGTAGCGTCAGAGGCATTAGGTGATAGGAGCACAACAAAAGGTATCATTAATCAGGCCCTAGCCTGCTTCCTGCTAGCCTCCTTCCCACAACCTGCCTTGGAGCCCAACTTCAAAATAATTAAGGGAAGGTTAAATGTAGACTAGGCATATAATCTAAAACTAACCAAGATCCTTGCAGTTCACGTAGATTTTAGGACATGCATTTCATATAGGTTAGTCAAGCATTTAAGCAGCGGGTGTCCATCTAGCCACTTGGTTTAAATTTATAATAAGCAAAAATTGTAACTCCATTAAGGCATTGGTCACATTACTTGAAAATCTAATCTAATCAATAAATCTTGCTCTAATTTAACCAAGTGTCTAGGCCACTGATCCATGTCTCCTAGGCAAGTTGGTTCCCAACTTGTCTTCCTTCACTTCATCTCATAAGGAATATTCACCTTAGCCTGTTGTTGGGAGACAAATAGAACACAGTGGGTGGGGATCAAAGTGATAACCCCCACCCTGAGCAGTTGTCGCAGGTGCCTGTACAATCCGGGCGAGACAAATTCAAAAGATTATATACATGAAAAAGACTCGAGTTTGATTAAAATGTTTATTCTTGTTACATAATTTTAGCTGAGCTATCTGAGTCCCTAAGTGAAGGGCTCACACATGGTATTAGAGCCCTAGTTTCACAACTAGAGCATAAGACCTACCTACCCACCCTTTTGACAAAAATATATTCAATATGTTCCATAAACAACCCATATTTTTTTAAGCAACGCTTAAGTAAGGGAAGGGCCTACAAATTGGAATTAGGTTCCGTATTGTATGGTAGATAGATCTTACAATAATGAAATCCTTTTTTATATCCCTAAAGTATTTGTAAAAATATAAAACCCTTGAAAATAGCAAAGAAACAACCCAAAAACCCTAAGAGAGCTACCTAGAGAAATCAAGATGAAGAGAAATGAAGCAATACGAAAAGAGTCTTGGTTACTTGTTCTAGCCTCCTATCCCCCTTTAGAAGCCACCAATTTTCATTAATAATAGTCACCTACAAGGAATGAAAACATAATGAATTAAGGGTTAGATAAGCTATAAACGTCTTGACATGAGGGATAAAAAAATGAGGAACACCATAGATGCATCTGTGGTTGGGTTTCGGGCCATGACAACCATGCTTAAGCCTAAAAGGTTTAGCCATGGTTGTGCACCCACAGGTACTAGCCCTAGGTGGGTCATGCCCCTCTCTTGTATAGAAAAATTTCAAGTAAATTAAACCCCACAAAGGCTAGTCATGAGTGGCTCATTCCCTCAAACCCTCACCCATGGTATCATAGAATAATGCATTCCTTTTACAGTGAAATGGAATATGGGCTACTTCCTCCCATATTTCATAAGATAACCCACAAAAATATGAACCCTAAATTATTTTGATTTTAAAGTTAATTAGATGCACATGAGAGAAAGGTGTGTGAGCCTTGGAGGCCATGCACCATGTCTACTATGTGTAAAATTTACCATGTTCATTCATTCTCAAGAAGGTTGTTGGAAGTAACACTAGGGGGGGGGGGGGAATCAATGTTAGCAACTTAACCATATTTTATTTCCATAAACAGATTTATATACGCTACTTCAGCTAATGCAACTTGCGTATGTACACAACTGTGTTTAGAGCAACCAACGTATACCTTGTAAACTTATTATTTAGTCAGTTTATCTTTAATCTGTATATCAGAACCATATAAGCAGTAACAGGTAGAGTAAAAACAGATCAGACAATCACACACAAGAACACAAGATATAAGGTGGAAACTCAATGTGGGTGAAAACCACCTGCTGCAATTCATCTCTATCTTCTTTTAATAAGAAGCTTCTTTTTACAATATTTCTGTACTAGTGCAGTCTTATACCAGTACACAGGCTTCTACCTGCAGAAGGCTACAACCTTCTCTCGTTCTCTAGCTTCTCCTGGAAGGGAGCTACAACCCCCTTAGCTCTTGTACTAACTGATGTACTAGTACGTAGGTGCTGACCTACAGAAGGCTACAACCTTCTCTTTTCTTCCAGGGACCATGTTTCATAAATTTTCAAACTGGATCCATCAATCAAACATCAAATATATATGCATCAATCAGTCTCCCTTGCACTAACCAAATCTAAACCAAACTATCACTTCTCTAAATGCTGTAACCAGAATACAGTAACAGTACCGGAACCCAAACCAGAACCCAAAACACTGCAATCAGTAAACAGAAGTAGCTAAAACATATTTTATGAGATGTACGTTACTTCGATGTGTCAAACCTATGTGCATACACTGCTATATGAATGCAAACCCACGTATACACTGTTTTAACTTGTCGAATTAGCGTGTATACGCGCCTTTTCTCTACTGAACTTGCGTATAGATCTGTAAAAGATAATTTACCCTTTTGAACTATTCAGACATCAGTTATACCCAAATCATCAGATTTACAGATCAAGACATGTGCCAATTATAGAAGATCAAAACCACACAAATATACTTCCCTTCAAGCCTTAAGATCTTAACCCATCAATAGAACTTATCCTTTTTCAAGCGCTCAGGTTCCTCCTTGATTCAGATCCAACTATGCACCATAACCCAATGACCAGTATTCTAGATCTTACTCTTCATAAGATATTCAATGCTTGAGTGCCATTACCTAATGATCTCCTTCTCCTTTTATAGTCTTAGGCCTTACTCAATACCATGGTCCAAAACCACTTAGAAGCAATACCTAAGACCAAAAACCTGGGGTCAACACTTCGGTCAAGATACCTTGGATCAATACCATGGGTCAAAATACCAGAGACCAAATACCACGAACCAAAACCAAGTTTTCCAACATGTACGCGCTTTTCCTTGCATGAAAGTGCGTGTATACGCATACGTGACCTTTGGTCGGTGAATCTGCGTGTATATGTGGCTTTGTCAAGGTAAACCTATGTATACCTCTTTTTCTTTCATTCTGTGAGCCTGAACTGTGATCTGTCATCTGAGTGAGTTGCCATCAAGGACAACACCTATGTCATAGTGCCAAACTTGTGTCATAATGCCAACAATATCCCCCTTTGGACTTGATGGCAACTCCAAGTCACTCTCCCCCTTTGTCATCAAGGGCAAAGGGTTATGCTCCCCCTGAGTACATGCTGAGTTCTCTGATATGCTGAAGAGTGTTGTTCATGCTTCCCTTGACTGTAAGCAAGATCTGCAAAAAGATGTTCTTTAGGAAGAACATGACTCTATACATCATAAATGACCTTCCTATCACCAAAGACTCATACATCCATCCATCTCCCAACCAAGTGGGGATATACCAAGATTGACTAATCCACCCAACCAAGTGGGGATACACCAAAAGTTTATACATGGTAAAAAAAGAACATTACATCATCCATCCCATGTATAGTGGGGAAACAAAATAGGTTTTTACATGACCTTGATAATAAAAGATAGACATGACATAGAGACATAATATCTAAAACAAGACTCAGATAGTCATTAGTAACTATCATCAACAACATCTGTCAATCACCATCCAGACCAGCAACCTTGATCTCCCTCTGCACCTGATCTACCTGAAACAAAAAAACTGTGAAATTGTACCAAGATCTTCTAAGATAATGCCAACAATGCATTATTAGAAGTATATTCTCCCCTTGATCCTGTGCCAGATGATCATTGTCAGACCCATATCAGACTCTTTTCATCCCGAGTCTGTTCCACTGATATTTTTCAAAACAACATATACGCGACTGTATCCACAGCAACCGGTGTATGTATCTGGATGTGCTTCATGAAGCTCACGTACACCCACTTTAGATAAGAATCAATGGCAAGAAGATGCATCAACTACTCCCAACTTTTGTCTGAGGTATTTAGATGTCTCTCTGGGCAGTGGTTTGGTGAATATATCAAAAACCTGTTCTTTGGAGGGAACATACTCCAATTTGACCTTTTTTTCAAGCACTTGTTCTCGGAGAAAATGATATTTGATAGTTATGTGCTTGGTCTTGGAATGCATGACAGGATTCTTTGAAATACTAATTGCACTTGTATTATCACATAGGATGGAGATGGGTGGAGTACAAGTGATTTGAATGTCTTGCAATGTTTGCATCATCCAAAGAAGTTGTGTGCAACAAGATGCAACAACCACATATTCTGCTTCTGCTGTAGATAATGAAATTGAACTTTGTTTCTTGAACCAAGACACTAATATGGAACGCATGCAAATTGCACCACCACTAGTGCTTTTTCTGTCATCCATGCTTCCTTCTCAATCTGCATCTGTATATGCATGAAGTGTAAGACCTGTATCTCTCGGATACCATAAACCAAAGTTTTGTGTTGATCCGGATTTAAAGAGGAACGCAATAAAATACAGAGATAACCATATACACAAAGATGCAGCGGAAATAATACTTCATTTCATTAATGGAAAATACTGAAATATGCTTACAACCGGAAATAGAAATAAACCAGCTAGGGCGATGGTAGCTTATCTCTGAGAAGAGATGTGTGGCTACATGCCTCTGAACTGTGTTACAATGAGGCTCGAAGGCCTATTTATTGTTGAGAAACAATGGAAAAACCCTTCACATTCCCAAACCTAACCCTGGAAGATGAAACGCCAAATTGTGGGCCCCGTTTTTGGGTAAGTTGGTACATCAACTTCCCGGGGTCGCGAATTGGTCGTCTTATCTCCGTTTGACGAGCATGATGCTCGTTGGAAAGATCTCTCCAAGGACTACGACAAAAAAGATGATTTCTAGGTAGAAGAATCGCTGGCGGTAGATTTCCCAAAAAACGTCGTTTAGGGCCTCAAAACGGCTCCGGAAGTTTAGGACCCGAAAAACTGCTAAAAATAGTAAACTGTACTATAATTAAGGAAACTGAAAGAATTGAAAGAAGAACTAGAGGGGATCCAAGTGGAATT
>APFE030382163.1:107746-118519 GCA_000404065.3 Pinus taeda | reverse complement strand
TAAACTGTGCTATAATTAAGGAAACTGAAAGAACTGAAAGAAGCACTAGAGGGGATCCACGTGGAATTAGCGGGTGGCCACCAATATCCACCTGGATCATGTGTCCCTTGAAGATATTTAAAAATCCTTTTGACTGCTTGAAGGTGTGCTTCCTTTGGATTTGCTTGGAATCTTCCAACTATTCCCACTGCATGCATGATGTCTGGTCGGGTACCTGTTAGATAGAGCAGAATACTAATCATGGATCTATAGATTGGTTGATGTACTGTTTCTGATTCATCATTTGAGCTGAGGCTGCATCCTATTACCATAGGAGTACATAATGGTTTAGAATCTTCCATTCCATATTTCTTCAAGATCTACTCTAGGTACTTGGTTTATGATAGAAAAATACCATCTTTATTTTGTTGAACTTGTAAACCAAGAAAGTACGCGAGTTCACCAAGGAGAGACATTTCAAATTCTTTCTGCATAACCAAAGAAAAAATTTGACTCATGGCTTCTTCATTACTACCAAAAATGATATCATTAACATACACAACAAGTATTAACAATTTATCATTGTCAATTTTTATATATAGATTGCTATTAGCTGATCCTATTGAAAAACCTTGTTGATGAAGGTATTTGTCAAGATGATAATAACAGGCCCTTGGAGCTTGTTTTAGGCCATAGAGAGCCTTTCTGATTCTCATACGAGTTTTGGATCATTTCCAAGGATGAATCCATCTGGTTTCTCAATATATACTTCTTCTTCTAGATCTCCATTAAGAAAGGTAGATTCACATCTATTTTATATACTTTGAACTTCTAAAAGCTAGAAAGAGCAAGGAACATTCTTATGGCTTCAATTCTATCAACAAGTGCAAAAGTTTCTTCAAAGTCTATACCTTCTTGTTGAGCATATCCTTTACAAACAAGTCTAGCCTTGTTTCTAACAACTTCCCCATTTTCATTCAACTTGTTTTTGAATATCCATTTGGTTCCAATGATATTCTTATCATGAGGTCTAGGAACTAATTCCCAAGTATTATTGTTTTCAATTTGCTCAAGCTCTTCATTCATGGCCTTGACCCAACATTCATCTTTGCATGCTTCATGTACATTTTGCGGTTTGATGGAGGAAAGAAATGCTAGATAGCTTGAAGCTTCTGTAATAGTTCTTCTTGTCTGTACACCTGCCTCTTTCTGTCCCAAAATTTGAGTCTCTAAATGATTTTTCTGAACATAACTGGATGGAGTCTTTTCTTCTGCCATTACCTGCTCTTCTGGTGCTTCATTGGTTTCTTCTTCTTCAGCATTTGATGTGGAAGGATAATCCTCATCTTCTTCCCACTCTTCAGTTTTTATCTGCTTTGGATTTTCACTTGCTTCATCAATCACAACATCAATACTTTCAACAATTTTCCCTAGTCTTTTATTATAACACTTGTATCTTTTACTTCGGGAAGAGTAACCAATGAGAATGCCTTCATCTTCTCTAGTTTCAAACTTGCCAAGTTTTTCATTAGTCCTTTTAATGTAACATTTTATCCCAAAAACTTTGAAGTATTTTACAGTAGGAGTCTTACCATACCATAGTTCATGATGAGTTTGAGTGCTGTTTACCCAAACATTCATTTTGTTGAGAATAGTGACGGTCGCAAATGCAGCTTCACCCCAGAAGGTTGCAGGAGTTCCAGACTCTTCTAGCATAGTACGAGCCATTTGTTGAACAGTTATGTTCATCCTTTCTACCACTCCATTTTGCTGAGGAGTCCTTGCGGTAGAGAATTCCCTTCTTAGTCCATGTTCTTCACAGAAGTTGAAGAATTCATCCGAGGTAAATTCCCCTCCTCGATCAGACCTAAGGCATTTGATTTTGCGATCTGATTCATTTTCAACCAAAGCATCAAATGCTTTGAAATTTTCAAATGCTTCATCTTTATGCTTAAGAAGTCCTATCCAACACATTCTGGAAAATTCGTTAATGAACAATATAAAGTATTCTTCTCCACGAGGTGACTTTTTCCTTGATCGACCACATAAATCAGTATGGACAAGTTCAAGTGGCTTACTAGTTGATCCTTCCTTCTCAGGGAAATTTGTTTTGGTTTGCTTACCAAATTGACATGATTTTCATATTGTATTTTCTGGAATTCTGATGTCAGGAAGATCGCGAACAACCTAGTATTTGCATGCTTTCCTTATCTGAGGGAAGCTTAGATGCCCCAATCTTCTGTGCCATAGCCAATGTTCATCATTTTTGCTTAGATAGCATTGTTCCTATCCTCCCTTGAGTATGTATAATTATTTGGAGTTCTTATGCCTTTTATCACTGTTTCTCCTGTATCAAGCTCACGAACAACACATCCATTTGATTGAAATACTACCTCATTTCCTTGATCACACATTTGACTAACACTCAATAGATTATGCTTTAAACCATCAAAATACATAAGATTCCTAGCTTTGACCTTTTCTTTTAAGAGAATAGAGCCTTTACCTTTTATGACTGTAGGGGTGTCATTTCCAAATGAGACCTTCCTTTCATTTTCTAAGACACTATATGGCTGGAGTTTTTCTTTATCCCCTGTCATGTGTTTCGAGCATCCACTGTCAATGTACCATTGATTTTCTTGTCCTTCTGCATATAAGGCTATACCACATCTTTCGAGTTGTGGTTCTTTCTTTTTCCATGTTTTAGGACCCAATGGAGCTTGCTCCTTTTGAGATGTTTGCCAAAATTTACACCTGCATTCAGAGTCTTCGTGAATGAAGTTGTTACAGATAGAGCATTCTATTTCATTTTCAAGAGCAAAAAATTTATTATAGGTCCTTTTCATGATCCCAGTCACATTCCTTTGATTTCGTGCTTCTCTAGTCATGATGGTCTTGTAAGCAACACATTGAGCAGCTTTGTGTCCAAAGTTATGACATGAAAAACATTGGCCATTAAAGAAATTCCTGTGATTATCGAATCTACTGACCCGATGATTGTAGTTTCCATTGACATTCATTCTTGAAGCAAATTGAAAATGATTTACCTGTGGTTGTTTATAGCTTCTGTTCATCCTTGAAACGGATTGAACTCAATTTACCTAGTGAGCTGCTTTAAGCCTCTGCTGATGATTGTCAACTTGTTCACTTCTCCTTGCTGCATCAAGATAGCTTTTGGAGGTTGATGGCTTCTGTGCTTGATATGGTTCTTCAGGATATCCAAGACCTGTCTTTATCAGAGGAGAATGCCACATTTTGATAATTTCATCTAGAGTTTCTGATCCTTTAGCAAACCTAAGATTTAGAGCTTTTGTTTTCTCAATTTCTTTTCTTAGACCCACAATTTCATATTCTAATTTTTCATTGTGTTTTTCCCTTTCAGCAAGTTGGAATGTCAAAGTATCTATAATCATACTCTTTTCTTTTAAATAGATTTTAAGTTTAGAATTTCTTCATAGAGACCATCTTCATCTAAAGCATCCAAGAAATCATCATCTTCAAAAGCCATAAAAAGTCTATAATCATTACTATTTTCATCTTCATCACTATTTGATAAACCATCACTATCTTCATGCGTGTAGTAGCTCTTCTTATTTACACTTTTTTTCTATTCCATTTTGCTGATTCCTTACCTCTATAAAGCTTATCTTTGTGAGGAAATTTGGCAGCATAATGACCTACTCTTCCGCAAGCAAAACATTTGAAAGGTAGTTTACCTTTGAATCTTCCAGAACCCCATTGAAGGTTCTTGACAAAGTTTGATTCTTCCTCTCCTTCTGACGTATGTCCTGACTCATTGAGTTCTCCTTTGCCTGAAGCTTTGAATGAAACTTCTCTCATGTCTGATGGACCCCCTTTTCTCATTTCGAAAGAAGTTAGGATTCCGTGTAGCTGTGACATAGTAATACTCTGAAGAACCTGTTTTTCTTCTATGGCAAAAACTTTGATTCAAACTTAGAAGACAAGGATCTTAGAACCTTTTTGGCTAAAGTAACTTCTTTTATCTCTTCACCCAATTTTTTCATGTGATTAACAATCTCATCTATACATAAGAAATAATTAGCTACACTTTCATCATTGTGCATTTTGAGAGTTTCATATTGAATTTTGAGAGATTGTAGTTTTGCATGTTTTACCTGATCGTCTCCTTCATAGCTTAGAATGATCTTGTCGCATATTTATTTGGCGGTTTTGAGCTGCATAACCTTGAAGAATTCTGATTGTGACAGACTCCCCAATAGAGTATTGACAGCCTTTGCATTTGTTTCATACTGCTTTTTGTCTGCTGTATCTATAGGAGTTGTTGATGGAAATGTGTATCCTCCTTCCATGATATCCCAAACTTCTGTTCCAAGAGATTGAAGATAGGTTGTGGTTCTTACCTTCCAATAGATGAAGTTGCTCCCATCAAAGATTGGTGGCCTGATGGATGCCTCTCTTTCATAGTTGCTCATGATGATAGATCTTCTTTCAAGCGATCAAGCTTCTTTTGAAGGACCAGCTCCGATTCCAATTGTTGGAAATAATGCTGAGAGGGGGGGGGTGAATCAGTGTTAGCAACTTAACAATATTTCATTTCCATAAATAGATTTATACACACTACTTCAGTTAATGCAACTTTCGTATGTACGCAACTGTGTTTAGAGCAACCATCGTATACCTTGTAAACTTATTATTTAGTCAATTGATCTTTAATCTGTATATCATAACCATATAAGCAATAACAACTACAATAAAAATAGATCAGACAGTCACACACAAGAACACAATATATAAGGTGGAAACCCAATGTGGGTGAAAACCACCTGCTGCAGTTCGTCTCTATCTTCTTTTAATAAGAAACTTCTTTTTACAATATTTTTGTACTGGTACAGTCTTATACTAGTACGTAGGCTTCTACCTGCAGAAGGCTACAACCTTCTCTCATTGTCCAGCTTCTCTTGGAAGGGAGATACAACCCGCTTAGCTCTTGTACTAGCTGATGTACTAGTATGTAGGTGCTGACCTACAGAAGGCTGCAACCTTCTCTTTTCTTCCAGGGACCACGTTTCATAAATTTTCAGACTGGATCCATCAATGAAACATCAAATATATCTGCATCAATCAATCTCCCTTGCACTAACCAAATCTGAACCAAACTATCATTTCTCTGAATGCTGTAACCAGAATACAGTAATAGTACTAGAACCCAAACCAAAACCCAGAACACTACAATCAGTGAACAGAAGTAGCTAAAACATATTTTATGAGACGTATGCTACTTCGATGTGTCAAACCTGTGTGCATATGCTGCTATATGAAGGCAAACCTGCGTATACGTTGTTTTAACTTGCCAAATCTACGTGTATATGCGCCTTTGCTCTACTGAACCTGCGTACAGATCTGTAAAAGATAATTTACCCTTTTGAACTATTCAGACATCAGTTATACTGAGATCATCAGATTTACAGATCAAGACATGCACAAATTATAAAAGATCAAAACCACACAAATATACTTCTCTTCAAGCCTTAAGATCTTGACCCATCAATAGAACTTATCCTTCTTCAAGCGCTCAGGTTCCTCCTTGATTCAGATCCAACTATGCACCATAACCCAATGACCAGTATTCTAGATATTGCTCTTCATAAGATATTCAATGCTTGAGTGCCTTTGCCTAATGATCTCCTTCTCCTTTTATAGTCTTAGGCCTTACTAAATACCATGGTCCAAAATCATTTAGAAGCAATACCTAGGACCAAATACTCGGGGTCAATACTTCGGTCGAGATATCTTGGATCAATACCACAGGTCAAAATACCAGGGGCCAAATACCACGGACCAAAACCAAGTTTTCCAACATGTACGCGATTTTCCTTGCATGAAAGTGCATGTATACTCATACGCATCTTTTGGTCGACGAATCTGCGTGTATACACGACTTTGTCAAGGTAAACTTGCGTATACCTCTTTTTATTTCATTCAATGAGCCCGAACTGTGATCTGTCATCTGAGTGAGTTGCCATCAAGGACAACACCTGTGTCACAGTGCCAAACCTGTGTCATAATGCCAACAAAGGTCACATCCCATCTCTTTACGTTCATGCAAACATTCAGGAAGAAGGAAAGATAAAAATTCAATGGGCTTAGTAGTTGAGCCTAAAATCAAAGAGTTGGGTCCAAGCAAGTCCAAATGCATGCTAGGTTTCTAGAGAAATGGAGTGAGTCGAAGGAAGGGTTGGTTGTAAATATATCTAAGGTCATGCCTTTTGAAACCCTTGGAACATAAGAGAAACCTAAACCTAGTTGAAAAGGAAGAGAGGGTAGGTTGAGTGATAATGAGGCATGAGAGTAGGAAGGGTATAGTTCCCTTTTCATTCTGTTATTGAGAAACACAGGTGGTGGTGTTGCGTATGTGTTATATTCTTTGCAGATTAGCTCCATGAGTGAATTGTATACATTGAGTTTAGTATGTTGGGGGAGGTGGGCAAGTCATCCCCCAAAAAAAGGTGGTTTTTTGCACACAACTTTCACTTATGATGGTTTTGTGGCACATGGTGGTTTATCCCATGGTTTGTACTTCCAGTTAAGGAACTATGGTTGTATTCTAATCCAAGGTTAATGGATTAGGGGTTTATGGATGTTCCAGCATATGCATATTATATTATAATTATAAAAGTATAGTGTACGGAAAAAATATTCCTAGTTTTCCTGTTTGGGTTTCATGGTAAAATGTGTGTGCGTATCATTGCACCTTTTTTATTTTTATGAAGAACAAGTTTGTAGCAATTAACTGCACATGGCTAAAATCAACATTTTTTATCAGAGTAGTTTGGCTTCAATGGGACGCCTTTGTGGCTAACGATTTTAGCTCAGGATTGTGCTAAACCCTATTACAATGGGAGATTTGTGGAACGAATTCTTGTGGTGAAAGGAAATGGTGAGTATCTCAAAGATAAAGATTGGAAAAAATAATGGCTATAGTTGTGAACCATATAAGTTCAAAAAGGAAGTTTTTTCTAGTGGAAAAAGATCATTAGATCATTTTTTATCCTTGTACTACACCAATGAGGATGTTGGAAGAAGATTAGACCAAGTTGGATTGGAAGGCAAAGAACACAATATGGTTGCCTCTCTTAACTTTTGTATTATTGAATGTTTTAGGAGAAGCTATAATGAAGGTATTATAGAGTGAGTTAGGTGCTTTATATCATTGCAATACCTTGATGAACAAATTGTTCATGTGGAAGAAGTTGTATAACCTAAGGATGAAGGATTGGAGACTTGGTGGCAAAGCATTTGAACGTTTCAATATTATAGTGAGTCAACTATTATTTATTGATATCAAAATTTCATATGAAGATAAGTGTACTAGTTTGTTGTGTTCTTTACTAGACCCATGGGATATTCTAGTTGTTTCCATAATTAGTATTGTACCTTTTTTAAGTTTAAATGAAATAGTCTCATCCTTGTTACTGGAGGATATGAGACAAAAAAACATGGAAAGTAAGAACACAAATGCCTTAACTATAATAGGACACTCCTAGGATAGAAATAAAAATATTTCCTCAAGTGGGAGATATAAATCTTGAAGAAAATTTGTAAATGTATGTTGGAGGTGTGGAAAAGAAGGGCATTTCAAGAAACATTATAGATCCAAAAGTGTTGAGAGAGGGAAGAGATTTGATGATGCTCTTTCTATAAAAGCAAAAAACTCCTCAGATGAAGGAGGGAATGTGTACTTGGCTTCTTCAAGCATACATGAAAATCATGAGACATGACTAGTCGAATTAGGTGCATCTTTTCATATAACTCACAGGGAGTGTTTTTTCAAGTGCGAAAGGTATATTGGAAATGATGTTTTCCTAGGAGATGACTTGATGGCTAAAATCATAAGACAAGTAAAAGTTAAGTTGAGGCTCATGGATGTAAGGATTAGAACACTCCTTGGTGTTGTGCACATCCTAGTATTGGCTAGAAAATTGATATTTGTAAGCAAGACGAGCAATGAAAATGTAAAAATAGTGTTTGAAAAGGAAACATGTAGGATGATTAGAGGAGAAATGGTATTATTGAGGGGAATTCAGATTGAAACTTTGTATAAGCCAATAGGAAGCACTATTAGTGATGGGCATAACCTTTTAATTGTTCTTGAGAGTGGAGTAGAAGAAGGAAAAATGACTACAGTCTCTAGAGAGAAGACTATATTGTGGGATCAAAGATTGAGACATGTTGACCATATGTAGCTCACCTATTAAAGCTTGCAAAGTATTACGAAGGTTGATATCCCTATGTTTTTGTTAAACTAAGATAGTTGTTGTCCCCTAGTAAAAGTATTATGATAATTGATTTCAGTTCTCATGAAGTTCATCTCTATATGGAAAAAATTTGTTTGTTTCACATGAGCATAATTAACAATTTATTGTCATCATTAATGCATATTGCTTCAATTCTAAAAGTTCTCTAAGAATTGGTGAATCATAATACATAGTCGATCCCCATATGTATTGTTGTGAAAGATTGGAAAATGTTAGTGGCTATCCTACAAAGCACCTCGATCACATATGTTATAACATTGAGGCAAAGGTTGGGATGTGGTCTTAAATGAAATCACTATAAGGGTTATATTGCAATTACATTGTATTACATATATGATATGTTATATGTTTGTAGTGATGTGGGGGAAAACAATAAAGTAATACATAGTATAGAACTATGGTATAAACTTGAGGACAGGTTTGCACCCTTAGAGATTTGATTCCTCTCAATGCCTAGTATATCCAGAGTTCAAATGAATTCATGTTGATTCTTTGTAAATTAGGCTACTTCTATTATTATACAAAAGGTAACAAAAAGATTACAATGAGGCTTGCCTCAAAATTCACCATGTAGAGATGGATTGAGCACAACTAGACACCTGACCTTGATAACCAAAAGACCGACATTTGTCATAGACCATAACTGGAGGACCAACAGACTGCCAAAAAACCATAACCAGCTGAGAGACGGACCAAGTGACCCAGACATTACTAACAGACCCCGACTTTATCCCAACAGTGTTGCAGATAACATTATAACAACATACATATGCGCATTTGAAAACCGCGTGCAACCTGAATAGAGCTGAGCATAGCTTCAGCTTTACAGAAAAAACCCCACTGAGAAGGCAGAGAACAAGAAATACCAGACAAACTCCATGGAGACACCAGAACCACCACCAGAGCGCCCTGGAGACCGGCTCAAGCATCCACAAAAGTGGAGGGCTTCTCTTCCACAATCCTGCAACCATATTGATCCGACGCGCTTGAATCCGTGTAAGGCGCATCATCTTTTGCCAGCTCACTTGGACCCGCCACTGCCACCGCACCCGAGGTTTCCGCAAACTGAGCTCTTTGACACAGGATTGGAGAAGGAGGCCTTTGTTCCTCAGAGACTTCTGGTGGAACTGCATTGTCACATTTCTCAATTCGAACCGAGACATAGTATGTTGAATTGTCCAATGAACAGGGGAAGCGAAACCGAGTTGAGGGATGCGAGCTATGCTCACAGACAGTAGCACGCTAACGCTCCCTGCCTCTCCCTCGGCCTCGCTTTGCACCCCGTGAATCAGTTCTATCTGAGGAGGATTCCGTGGAGTGAGAGGAGCGCTGAGGATTGGCTCTACCTCTGGTGCCTCCGCGAGACCTGCCTCTACGGCCACTGAGGCGAAGCCTTTCTTTTGGCATACTGAAATGAAGAGGACAGTGAAACTAGAGCGGAAATGGCACAGAGAGCTGTGGCTCCACAGAGACGGCGCAGGGAACCAGGAAATCGGGCACAAAGGCGTGGAGACTTGCGGGGGCACAGAGGCAGGAGGTACCCAACAACGTAAACACACAGGAGCGCCACAAGCATAAACACCCAGAACCGACCAGACCAAAACTCAGGAGCATGAAATTGGCATACAATATGAACAGGACACTCAGAGGACGAGACTAAGGCCTTAACAGGCGAGGGTCGCGGTCTGAACCTCTGAGATCTCCTCCAGAACCCAAGAACCAGCGGCAAACCACACCAAAGAAATCCCCAGAGCCAAACAACAGACAAAACGTAATGGAGAAAGTGAATTACCAGCATCGGCTCGCAGTAATTATACTGCGCGGTGACTACCCCGGCCATGTGCAAACCAACGCAGATCATCTGCAACTCGAATGCCGAAGGAAGTGAACTCGAGCGAGGGCAGTTGCTATGGGCGGCTGGCTTAATGCTGAATCTACTGCTTGCCCTCATGCTAACTTGACGGGGGTGGCTGGCCCTTAAATGCATCAGACAGATGGCGGGACTGGGCTGCCACTTGCCCAGTGGGAAGCCCGCCTCTGTACCTTCCCGTTTAATGATCACCCACAGCCGGGAAATTCATGTTGATTCTTAATAACATTATTTATATTTATATAAATTTCACATATTTGTATATAAAAATATTCTTATTTTTAATTTTATTAAAATGATGATAATACATATAGTTACATATATGCATGTGCTTTGCATGCTCTTTGACATGTTTATAATTTTTTTTAATTTAATGTTTTAATGTGATATGCATAGCATTAGCACTCGGGAGGTAGCTCATTTGGCGATGACCATGAAGAGTTTAATTTAAGTATTAAGTTTTAATATGTCCATAATTAAATTAAATATGAAGTTCTGAAATATAATAGTATGATATGAATCATTATTTTCATTTATATGGTAAAATGGATTTTAATTTATAACTTATATATATTTTTTCACATCCCTTGTAGTTTTATTTCTAATTATATTTTTATTATTTAATTT
>APFE030382163.1:87209-99644 GCA_000404065.3 Pinus taeda | reverse complement strand
TTGTTAAATACACAAATATTTTAAATATAGAAGAATAAATTTAGGTAAAATTTGTTGAACTTTGTTGCGTTATTGAGGCTCTACATGAATCTGGTGATGAATGTAGCTATTTTGTTACAAGTGATGTTTCTCTTATGCTGAATATTATGTGCTTCAGTTACACTTCACTCGATCAACTCTAGCAATCAGTCCCACCTTTCTTCACTTGGGATAGAAAAGTTAGCCATATTTCTGAACCTTTCATCCACCTCAGTGTAAGTGTCAAAAGTTGGCTTATTGACAAAAAGGTGGTGGATTTCAAGTTGAATATTCAAATCAAACTGTATTCCCTTTATGAATAATTCTCCACTAATAACTCCTTTGACCTTTACAAATTTGGAAGCATCAACACCTGTGCTACACAATTGTTCTTGGTAGTTTTCTAATGGGATCAATTTGCCATTATAATTCCTGAGAGTAGGTAAACCCTTTTCTTGCAACACTGTGAATTTTCTACTGAACCTCTTAACCTGCAACTTAAGATCTTTACATTTGTTCTCCAGCTGTATCATCAATTTGAGTAGGAGTGATAGGAGCTCCTGATAAAATCAATGTGGCCATCTGTTGTGTGACCCTTTCCTTTGAAGTTTCATCTTGGATAGTAATTATTTGAGGCTTGAACTGAGGATCTAATTTTTGAGAAGAAAGACTGAAGAACATGGTTACTCATGGAAAACTATCGAATGTGCGTTGGGAAGGCTACTATTGAAGGCTGGCTGTTGGTAATAGTTTGTTCTTTGTTTGTAGGATCAATGTCGTGCCGAAAGGGATGGATGCAGGCCTCGAAGGATTTTTTATACCAGGTCGAATTAGTTGTATAACGACAATATTAACGTCTGTGGAGTAGAGAGATTTTATTAGCAAAACAAATACACGATAAGAACTCATGATATAATGTTCATGATAGATTTTGCAACATAATTTGAATGTTAAACAAATATATAATGTGGAGGTGAGTGACGTGATAGGAAAGATGGTAGGAGCAGAGTGGTGGGGGTAATGGTTATGTGGCAAGATATGAGTGGTGAAGGGGGAGACACATGGCGTGAGAGGAGTGTGAAAGGGGAGAAAGATGTCGGGATATAAATGGTAGAGGGACGAGTTGTTGGCAGTATTAGGATGGGGGTGGGGTGTGCAAGCATTAAGCGGTATTGGGAGGGGATCCCGAATTCCGCAGGCGTTGCCAGTTGGCCCAGGGTTTTGGTGGAAATGCTTTTCAACCACGCTGCCCCCCCCCCCTTGTGTTACTGTAAGGTGCGGGGGGGGGGGGGGGGGACACCCCTCCGCCGTATATTAGTGCGAGTCGATCACAACCATTGATTTCAGCATGAACTTTAGTCATATACAATAAAACAATTTTTTTTCGTTTTATTACATAGCAAAAAACATAAAAACCAAATAAATGATAATAACCAAGGTGTAAAACCTTACAATTTTACATTTTTGAAATTTTGAAAGCTACATTTTGATTGGTTCGCTATAGGGGTCCACTTTTTTTATTTTTTCTTTTCTTTCTTTTTTTTTTCTTTTATTTGTCCTCTTTCTTCTTTGAAGTTTTGAAAATAATTTGCAGAATAAAATCATTATTTACAAAATCTCATAGGAGAAAATCAATAGATAATCATCAATTGATCGTATAAACTATAGGACCCTAACATTGGCTCCAATGGGGTTAGCATACTCCCTGTGACATGTCAAGAACACTGTAGATCAATAACCTTTGTCCATTGGGCACCCTGTTCTTATTCTGTAACTGAATTGACTAACTGTTGTTATTATAAATACTAGCAACAACTCATTAGAAGCTTAGGGCCTTCTCTGCGGGCTACAATTCCTGATGTAAGCCACCCTCACTTGTAGCAGAATGATAACATGATATTTACAATGACATGTATGAAAAACTTATCTATCCTTGAGTGAAATAGTGTTTGAGTAGTCTGCCATTGACAGGCCTTCCCGACAATCCTTCTTTATTCAAATTTGTCAGCAAGAATGCATTTTTACCTCAAAACGATTCAATTTTATAGGGTCCTTTCCATAGATTCTCAACTCTCCCATGCTCACATTTCTCGTCATTTATGGAGTCCCATATTAGAACAAGATCATCTATTTTAAAGTCATTTGCTTTGGTCCTTTTCTCTTGAATATTCTTTATTTTGTCTTGAATTATCTGAGTTTTGTTTTATACCTCCTCCCTAGTTTGCTCCAACTGAATCATTTTATTTATCCTTCTTTGTACATCATTTAGCTCCACTTTTGATTCCTGCAATAATTTTAGCACTGGAGTTCCCAGGGAAGTGGGAAAAATTGCATCCACTCCATATACTAATTGGAAAGGAGACATTCCAATAGATTTCTTAGTGCTAATTCTGTCACCCCATAGAGCATTAATCAAATTCTTATGCGAGGATTTCTTATTTTCCTATAACAATTTATTTATAATGTTGACTAAACTCTTATTAGAAGACTCAACTAATCCATTCCCTTGAGGATAGTAAGCAGCAGAGTGTCCTAACTTTATGTGATACTTGTGACATAAATCACTCACTTTCTTTGATTTGAAATCAACAACATTGTCTGTAATGATTTTATGTGGACACCCAAATTTGGAAAGAATATTACCTTCTTAGAAGTGAAATATGATAGAATCTGTAGCTTGTCTGGTTGGAATAACTTCAATCCATTTGGTGAAGTAGTCAGTAGTTGTGAGGATACATTTATGTTGAGCTGAAGAGCTTGGATGGATCTCTCCAATAAAATCTAAACCCCATTGTTGAGAAGGAACCTCCACTGTAATGGGCTTTAACAGTAAGGGCAAAATTTTTCTCTTGCTTCAAATATTTGGCATTGATGGCATGTTGAAACTTTCTTATGAACATCTACAAATAAGGTTTCCCAGTAAAAACCAACCCTCAGGATTTTGTTGGCTGTGGATTTACAGTATAAATGTCCTCCACAACCCCATTGATGAAAGTATTCCATGATTTTTTCTGCTTCATCCTTCAATAAACAATTTAGGAAAATACCTCCAATATCCTTCCAATACACAATTTGATCTAAAATGCAAGATTTCATAGCTTTTAACTTGAGGAATCTAACTTTGGTCTTTGTCAAACTAGGAGGAGCTTGTAAATTTTTTAAAACATAGACAATATTTGCATACTAAGGAGAGGTAGCAAATGCTTATGATACCTGCAGAGTCGCTAATACTTCCTTTTCATCAAGTGCAGTTATAAAATTTATGTCTACTGCAAGGAAATTTGACTCAGCCATTAGCTTAGACAATCCCTGACCATTGATGAGTTTAGTAGGCCTTATCTCGATGTCATATTCTAAAATTACTGCAATCCATTTGCCTCTTTTCCCATTTGGATCATTCTGAGTGAGGATATCTTTCACTACAACACTTGGAACAAATGCAATTATGTGGGAATGTAGAATGTACAATCTGAAGCCTTTAAGTGCCTTTACTAAAGCAAATACTTATTTTTCCATGATATTTTACTTTAAGGAGGCATCTCTTAAATCTCTATTGAAGAATGCTACAGGTTGTTCATGTCCCTCGTCTTTTTGCAACAAAACTACTGCAATAGTGTGTTCTGATGCAAAAGAGAAAATCATGAAATCTTTAGTAAAATCAGGGCTAAATAAAATAGGAGCACATGTCAAAGTTACCTTTACTTAACTAAAGCTTTTTTAACCTCACTATTCCATTTTATCTTAGTATCTTTCTTCATCACGTTTTCGTTGCTCTCAAGCTTTTGACCAAGTTTGGAACGAATCTTCTTAGGAAATTGATCTTGCCAATGAAAGACTCATTTTTTTTTTCTTGGAAGGATCGATCTTCATTATGGCTTCAACCATGCTGGGGTCTATTTTGATACAATATTTTGAAATAATATGACCAAGTAGCTTTCCTTCTTCTAAACCAAAAAGAGATTTTTTGGGGTTCAAGAAAATACCATATTTCCTGCATGTTTCAAAGATCTTCCTTAAGTGCAGTGGGTGATCTTGATATGTTTTGGAAAATACAATAATGTCATCCAAATAAATTACAATAAATCTATCCTTCTCATTAGCGAAGGCAATATCCATTGCTCTCTGGAAAGTGCCCCCTGCATTCATAAGGCCAAAGGACATCTTGACATAGATAAAGGTCCCCCAAGGTGTTGTGGAAGCTGTTTTATGTTGATCATCAGGATGTACCAAAATTTGGTTATGTTCTAAAAAACCATCCAACAAAGAAATTATGCTGGAGCCAACTACTTTTTGTAAAATATGATCAATTTTAGGTAGAGGGTAGTTATCCTTGAGAGAAACTTTGTTAAGATTCCTGAAATCCACATAGAGCCTTATTTCTCCCATCTTCTTACTTGTTGGCACTACATTTGATACCCATTTTGAAAATCTTAAAGGCACAATGATTTTGGCATCAAAAAGTTTTTTAACTTCCTTTTCTATCAAAGGAAACATAGCTAGATTTATCCTCCTTAATTTTTTCTTGAAGGGATTTTGGTCCTCTTTGATGGGGATGGTATGTTGTATCATAATTGTATCATATGCTTTTAGATCTTCATATTTCCAAGCAAACACATCAGAAAAATATTTTAATCGATATTTTTACTTATGTTTTTCTTTGGGAGGCAAGGAATTGGATAGATTTACCATCTTAGGACTTTCCTTAGTACCTATATTACAGTCTTCAACCTCAGCTCCTACATGTTCTATCTTTTTATTTTTGGCTACATCATTAAAATCAAACAACTCTTCTAATGGCACCAAACCTCTTCATAACACATTGTATTTCAATTGTAGAATCTCAAGTTCTTATGGAATGTCATTAGTCTCATTTAACACTTGTTGTCTTAAGGGGGCCTAACCCAGGTTCAAATTTGTTCGTGTCAACCAACAAGACCATCAACTGCTGGCCTATTCGACAACAACATGTGTAGCGCAAGTTGTAGTCTCACCCGAAGTAGTATTGGGGGATGCTAGAACCAAGTTTTTGCATCCAGGGATATGTGATAAGTGGTTTCTAAGTCTGCATAGCTTCAGATCTGCCTTCGCACAGATCGGTATCTTCCTAGGGCTCATCACTATAACTAAGTTAAAATGGATTTTAGACCTTTGCGTGTAGGTTTTAACCTCGTACAAAAATTACCTGCATACGAATTCTAAAACAAAGAAAATAAACAATGCGAGAGCATAACACATAAAACACATATACACAAAGATTTTCCCTTGGATCCCAAAACTGGGACTACTAGCTTGATTTTTCATTATGTTCCTTTCAATGTTACATATTTATACATGCCGAAGCATCCAATACAATGGAACAAAAACCATCGCGTCCAAAACCATGGACCAAAAACCATTGCGTCCAAAACCACGTGCGAAAAGCGTGCAAAAAACCATAGGTAGGTCCGCCCAACTAACACAGGGTCCAAAAGCAAAATTTTGCCCCAGACCTAATAGAGTGGGGTTACCTACACTGCTCAAAACCCCTATGACTCCCCTCGCTACGCAATCGGTGCAACGAAAGGGGGGCTCCACCCCCCTTCTAACCCCTTGGTTAACTACGTGGGCTAGTCGTGGAAGGAATATAACACAACCCAACATTCTCCCACTTGTCATTTTCTTTCCATAAGGGGGACACAAGTGAGCTTAGTCATTTATCCAACCCTAAAATGCCTATTGTTTCTCTACACTAAGAGAACTTCTCAGAGCTCACAGATTTTGTCAATGCATCTACAATATTCTTCAAAGTGTCCACCTTTACCAGGAACACCTTTTTGTCTTCTATCATATCCATCACAAAGTGTTATTAAACATCAATGTGCTTTGTCTTTGAATGATATGTAGGGTTCTTTGCTAAGAAAATTGCACTTTGGCTATCACAGTCTATCCTTATAGCTCCCTGTACTAACCCCATACTTGAACACAATCTCTGCAACCAAAATGCTTCCTTGCTTGCATGAGTGGTTGCCATGTATTCTGCTGCTGTAGTTGATAGTGCTACTACAGATTGTTTCTTACTCATCCAATTGTTTGCACCTCCAAATAGGTTAAACACATATCCAGTTGTAGATATTCTCTAATCCATATCTCCAGCCCAGTCTGCATCAACAAAGCCAAGAATATCCAACACTTTGTCCAATCCTGGTCTTCCTTGGTAGCACATACCATAATCAATAGTGCCATGCAAATACCTAAAAACCCGCTTCACTGCTGTCCAATGCTCCTTCCTTGGTTTTGACATAAACCTGCTCAATACTCCCACTACATGTGCAATGTCCGGTCTAGTACAGACCATCGCATACATCAGGCTACCGATTGCACTTTCATATGGACCATGGGGTATGTCCTCTTCCTTTTCTTGTGTCTTGGTACATTGTTCAACAGATAACTTTACACCTACAGGAATAGGAACCTTCACCGATCTACTATCCTACATATTAAACCTCTGCAATATTATCTCAACATACTTCCTCTGGTTTAACAAGAGCTTCCTCTTTGCTCAATCTCTTTTAATTTCCATGCCCAAAATATAGTTTGCAGCACCAAGATCTTTCATGTCGAATTTGGAGGACAAATGGGTCTTCAAATCCTGGATAATTTTTTTGTCATTTCCAGCCAGCAACATATCATCCACATAGAAGACCATATAAATAACACAGTCACCAATTAATTTAAAATACACACAGTGATATGCTTTGCTTCTGGTGAAGCCAAGTCCCCGTATAAATGTATCAAATTTCTGATACCACATCCTTGGTGATTGTTTTAACCCATACAAAGACTTCTTTAACTTGCATACCAATTGTTTCTTATCCTTCACCGCAAAGCCTTCAGGTTGCTTCATGTAGATCTCCTCTTCCAGATCCCCGTGAAGAAATTTTGTCTTCACATCCATATGTTCTACCTCAAAATCAAAAGTAGGAGCAACAAATAAAAGTAATCTAATAGAAGTTACCTTGGTAATAGGAGAAAAAATATCACCAAAATCAATTCCCGTCACCTCGGAACAACCTTTTGCTACCAACCGAGATTTATATTTCTCCACCTTTCCTTCTGTATTTGTATTCTTCTTGAACACCCATTTTCCGCCAATGGGTTTCCTTCCAGCTAACAACTCCACCAGATTACTAGCCTCATTTTTGTGCAAAGATGTCATTTCATCAATCACAACCTCTTTCCAAAGTTTTCCATCCTCTTAATCTACTGCTTCCTTCACAGTTTTGGGATCATTATTAGTAATAGATAAAGAAAAAATTGAATAGAAAGTAGATGGACTATACCTTTCTGTCCGCCTTCTTTCTCAAATTGATCTTCTCACACCTGGAGTTTGTGGCTCTTCATCCTCTGATTCCTCCTCTACTGTAGAGTCTGATTCTTCCTCATTTAGCTCAACTCTATCTTATTAGGTTCCTTTGGTTGGATTTCATGTTTAATAACATATTTCACCTCTCTGAAAACCACATCTCGACTGTACACAACCTTCCTTGTTACTGGGTTCCAAATCTTATAACCCTTTAAACCATCCTTATACCCAATAAAGATGCACTTTTCAGATTTACTATCCAACTTGGTTCGTTTCTCCTTTGGAACATGTACATATGCATCACATCCAATACCCTTAGATGTGAAAGAGAGGGTTTCTTACCGTCCATACCTCTTGTGGAGTCTTATCCTCCAACGTTGATGAAGGTGATCTGTTGACCAGGTAACATGCTGTCTCCACTGCCTCTGCCCAGAATTCCTGTCCTAACCTGGCACCACTGAGCATGCTTCTTACCCTTTTCATCAATGTCTTATTCATTCTTTCTGCAACTCCATTTTGCTGAGGTGTATATGGAGTAGTCTTCTACCATGCTATATCACACTTCTTATAGAATTATTCAAATTCCTTACTAGAAAAATCTCCACCGTTATCTGTCCTCAACACCTTTATCTTCTTCTTTTTCTGGTTTTCCACTAGAGCCTTAAATTCTTTAAACCTGTCAAACACTTTAGATTTCTTCTTAAGGAGATATATCCATGTATTCCTTGAGAAGTCATCTATAAATGATACATAGTACATAGACTTACCCAGTGATGGAACCTTCACAGGTCCAAACACATAACTGTGAACAAGCTCTAATATCTGTTTCACCCTATTACCACAAGAGGGGAAACTCACCTGATTCTGCTTCCCATAGACACAATTTTCATAGAAATCAAAATATAGAGAGCTATTACTCATACATTCTACCATACCTTTACCATGAAGTATTCGAAGGCCCTTCTCTCCAATATGTCCAAGCCTTTGATGCCACAACATGGTATTCTCTCCAGAGACCACTAGATTTTTTGCTCCACTTTCAGGAACCATGAAGCTGTTGCACCCATCAACAATAGTGCTACCTTGCAACTTGTATAGAGTTCCAATTCAAACTCCCCACATTAATACCAGTGCCCCCTGAACCATCTTGCCGATATCCTTCTCAAACACTGTTTTTACACCTGCATCATCCAGCTTGCTTACAAAAATTAGAATTTTGGCTAAGGCAGGAATATGCAGAACACCCAAAAGTGTTCTAACCCTTCCACCTTACAACTTCAACTTTACATTTCCGTGACCAACGATTCTATCCTTCCTGTCATCCCCCAAGAAGACATCACCACCATCATATTTCTCATACTTGCAGAACCACTCTCTATAGGGAGTGAAGTGAAAGGATGCACCTGATTCAATCAACCATGCCTCATGATCTACATGTGTACTTGAAGAAGCCAAGTACACATCCCCACCTTCATCTGATGTAGTTTTCGCCTTTGCAGAAGGAGCATCATCATATCTCTTTCATTTATCAGGAGATTTAGATTTACAGTCCTCTTTGTAGTGCCCTTCCTTTCTACATTTCCACCACACCACCTTTACAGGTTTTCCAGGAGATTTTGATCTCCCTCTAGATTTAGATCCCCCACTCGATGACTTATTTTGTTTCTATTCTCGGACCATCCTCGTATAGACAACGCATCACCATTCTGGGTCTCCATATTTTTCCATGTCATCTCCTTTGTCAGCAAGGATGAGACTATTTCATCAAATTGCAAGGCAATTGCATTGCTACCTATTGCAATAACCAGACTATCCCAAGAATTTGGTAGAGAACACAAAAAACTAATGCACTTATCTTCATCTGAAATTTTAATATCAACAAATAATAACTGACTTACCACAATATTAAATGCGTTCAGATGTTCTGTCACCAGGTCTCTATCTTTCATCCTTAGGTTATACAACTTTTTTCGTAAGAAAAATTTATTCACCAGAGACTTAGATTGGTACAAAGTTCTTAACTTGTCCCACAAAGCCTTCACCGTAACTTCCCCTGCTACATTCAACAATACTGAATCTGAGACACATAATCGTATTGTGCTCTTAGCCTTCTGATCCAACTTCTTCCATTATTTATCTGACACTCCCGTTGGTTTAGTACCTGGATCTACCATGACCCACTGATCTTTATCCACCAACAGATCTTCCATTTTGAGTTGCCATAACTCAAAACTCTGACCATTAAATTTCTCAATCTCTATCTTTCCACTGCTCGCCATCCTTTTTCACCACTAGAATCGATCCCACAGATCTCCCACTACACAAGGTCTACCACAGGCTCAAGCGAAACCCCTCGGCAACAAAGGCGTCCCCTTGAAGCCAAAACAACTCTGATACCAAATGTAGGTTTAAACCCTGTACATAAATTACCTGCATACAAATTCTAAAACACATAAAATAAACAATGCGAGAGCATAACACATAAAACACATATACACAGAGATTTTCTCCTGGATCCCAAAACTGAGACTACAAGCTTGATTTTTCATTATGTTCCTTTCAATGTTACAATACATATTTATACATGTCGAAGCATCCAATACCATGGACTGAAAACCATTGCATCCAAAACCATGGACTGAAAACCATCGCGTCCAAAACCATGTGTGAAAATCATGCACAAAACCATAGGTTGGTCAGCCCAACCTAACATAGGGTCCAAAACCAAAATTTTCTGGGGTGCTGCCCCGAAACCCATAGAGTGGGTTACCTACACCCCTCAAAACCCCTATGACTCCCCCTGCTACGCAATTAGAGCAACAAAGGGGGGGCTCTGCATCCTTTCTAGCCCCCCGGTTAACTACGTGGGCTAGTCGTGGAAAGAATATAACACAACTCAACGTTATCCCACTTATTGTTTTCTTTCCATATGGGGCCATGAGTGAACTTAGTCATTTATCCAGCCCTGCAACACCCATTGTTTCTCTACACCAAGAGAACTTCTCAGAGCTCACAGATTTTGTCAATGTATCTACAATATTCTTCGAAGTGTCCACCTTTACGAGCAACACCTTTTTGTCTTCTATCATATACTTCACAAGGTGATACTAAACATCAATGCGCTTTGTATTTGAATGATATACAGGGTTCTTTGCGAAGAAAATTGCACTTTGGCTGTCACAGTCTATCCTTATAGCTCCTTGTACTAACCCCATACTTGAACACAATCTCTGCAACCAAACTACTTCCTTGCTTGCAAGAGTAGTTGCCATGTATTCTGCCTCTGTAGTTGATAGTGGCACTACAAATTATTTCTTACTCATCCAACTGACTGCACCTCCAAATAGGTTAAACACATACCCACTTGTATATATTATGTGATCTAGATCTCCAGCCCAGTCTACACCAACAAAGCCACGAATATCTAACACTCTGTCCAATTCTGGTCTTCCTTGGTAGCACAAACCATAATCGCTAGTGCCACACAAATACCTGAAAACCCACTTCACTGTTGTCCAGTGCTCCTTCCTTGGTTTTGACATAAACCTGCTCAATACTCCCACTGCATGTGCAATGTATGGTCTAGTACAGACCATCGCATACATCAGGCTACCGACTGCACTTGCATATGGAACACGGGACATGTTCTCTTCCTCTTCTTGTGTCTTGGGACACTGTTCAACAGATATCTTTACACCTACAGGAATAGGAACCTTCACGGGTTTACTATCCTACATATTAAACCTCTGCAAAATTTCCTTGACATACTTCCTCTGGTTTAACCAGAGCTTCCTATTTGTTCGATCTCTTTTAATTTCCATGCCCAAAATATAGTTTGTAGTACCAAGATCTTTCATGTCGAATTTGGAGGACAAATGGGTCTTCAAATCCTGGATAATTTTTTTATCATTTCCAGCCAGCAAAATATCATCCACATAGAAGACCATATAAATAACACAGTCACCAATTAATTTCAAATACACACAGTGATTTACGTTGCTTCTGGTGAAGCCAAGTTCCCTTATAAATGTATCAAATTTCTAATACCACATCTTTGGTGACTATTTTAACCCATACAGAGACTTCTTTAACTTTCATACCAATTCTTTCTTACCTTTCACTACAAACACTTTAGGTTGTTTCATCTAGATCTCCTCTTCCAGATCCTCATGAAGAAACATTGTCTTCACATCCATCTATTCTACCTCAAAATCAAAAGCAACAACAACAAATAAAAGTAATCTAATTGAAGTTACCTTGGCAATAGGAGAAAAAATATCACCAAAATCAATTCCTGACACCTGGGAATAACCTTTTTCTACCAACCAAGCTTTGTATTTCTCCACCTTTCCTTCTGCATTTGTCTTCTTCTTGAACACCCATTTGCTACCAATGGGTTCCCTCCCAGCCGGCAACTCCACCAGATCCCAAGCCTCATTTTTGTGCAAAGATGCCATTTCATCAACCATGGCCTCTTTCCAGAGTTTTCCATCCTCTGAATCCACTGCTTCTTCACAGTTCTGGGATCATCATCAGAACAGACAAAGCAAAGTTTGAACGGAAAGCAGATGGACTATAGCTTTCTGGCTGCCTTCTTTCTCGAGCTGATCTTCTATCACAAGAAAGCCGGAGTTAAGTGGACTCTTCATCCTCTATTCCGTCCTCTCTACAGAGCCTGACTTCCTCCTTTAGGTTCAAACTCTAATCTTAACAGTTCCTTTGGTTGGACTTCATGTTTAATAACATCTTTCACCTCTCTGAACACCACATCTTGACTATACACAACCTTCCTTGTTACTGGGTTCCAAAGCTTATACCCTTTAAACCATCCTTATACCCAATAAAGATGCACTTTTCAGATTTACTATCCAACTTGGTTCGTTTCTCCTTTGGAACATGTACATATGCATCACATCCAAATACCCTCAGATGTGAAAGAGAGGGTTTCTTACCAGTCCATACTTCTTGTGGAGTCTTATCCTCCACGCTGATGAAGGTGACCTGTTGACCAAGTAACATGCAGTATCCACCGCCTCTGCCCAGAATTCCTGTCCTAACCCGGCACCACTGAGCAT
>APFE030382163.1:15320-86985 GCA_000404065.3 Pinus taeda | reverse complement strand
GTCCAAACACATCACTGTGCACAAGCTCTAATATCTGTTTCGCCCTCTTACCACCAGAGGGGAAACTCACCTAATTCTACTTGCCATATACACAATTTTCACAGAAATCAAAATCCAGAGAACTATTACTCATACCTTCTACCATACCTTTACCATGAAGTATTCGAAAGCCCTTCTCTACAATATATCCAAGCCTTTGATGCCACAGCATGGTCTTCTCTCCAGAGACCAATAGATTTTTTGCTCCACTTTCAAGAACCACGAAACTGTTGCACCCATCAACAACAATGCTACCTTGCAGCTTGTATAGAGTTCCAATTCAAACTCCGCACATCAATACTAGTGCCCCTCGAATCATCTTGCAGGTATCCTTCTCGAACATTGTTTTTACACTAGCATCATCCAGCTTGCTTACACAAATCAGATTTCAGGCTAATGTAGGAATATGCAAAACACTCGGAAGTGTTCTAAACCTTCCACCTTCCACCTTGCAACTTCAACTTTACTTTTCCGCGACCAACGATTCTAGCCTTCCTGTCATCCCCCAAGAAGAAATCACCACCATCATATTTCTCATACTCGCAGAACCACTCTCTATTGGGAGTGAAGTGAAAGAGTGCACTTGAGTCAATCAACCATGCCTCATGATCTACATGTGTACTTGAAGAAGCCAAGTACACATCCCCACCTTCATTTGAGGTTGTTTTCGTTTTTGCAGAAGGAGCATCATCAGATCCCTTTCCTTTATCAGGAGCTTTAGATTTATAGTCCCTTTTGTAGTGCCCTTCCTTTACGCATTTCCAACACACCACCTTTACAGGTTTTCCAGGAGATTTTGATCTCCCTCTATACTTAGATCTCTGACTCGATGATTTATTTTTGTTTCTGTTCTGAGACTGTCCCCATACAAACAAGGCATAATCATTTTGGCTCTCCATATTTTTTCGTCTCATCTCCTATGTCAGCAAGGATGAGACTATTTCATAAAACTGCAAGGCATTTGCATTGCTACCTATTGCAATAACTAGATGTTGAGCATTAGAGAAGGTATGTAATTGCCACTTATTTCGTTATCCTTCCCTTTAATTATAACTTCTTTACATTATGAAATGGGAATATGATGAAGGATTATGTTGAAGTTTAGGAGATTTGTGAGTAACATAAAATGACTAATTATTCCCTTTTCCTATGCAGAAAATGAAGAAAATGGAAGATCACCATTCCAAAGGAAAAGACAAGATGAAATCAACTGCTATCCCTTTGATAGGGAACTGCATCCAAACGAGGCAATCTAGATTGGAGTGCATAAGTCACGAAAAGGAAGAGGAGATACCAAATTAGCGCAAGAGAACGAAGATATAACTGAGAAATAACGATATGGCGAATCCCTCAGGATCCTTCGATCCTGAGAGATCGCTACCTTAAAGAATATCTGCATCTTTGGTATTTCCGCCCGGTTGCTATAAAAAGGGACAATGTTGCTAGTCCAAGCAGTGGATTATTGTTGTTTTATAGAAATCACTGTTGTAACTTAAACTTTGATCTTCCTGTACCATTGTTTCCCAATTCCAAGTCGTGTGTGGTTTGATTTCTTTTATTTGCTTCGTTCAGTAATCTGTTGTTCCTTATCATTTCATGCAGTGGATTTATTATATTTCATTCATATTTGAATAGTAAGGTTATCCTCTGCAACTAGAATGTTATGTTGTTCATTCTGAATTTATATCACATTGTCGTTCCTTTACAGATTGATATTATTAACATTGTTGTTCCTTTACAGGTTACCATTACTTTCGTTTACAGAGTAACAGTGTCGTGTATTTATAGATTGGTACTATTGTCTATTTAGCTATGGTTCACCTCTAAGTGTGATTGCTGTTCATTGGGATTGCTATTCCATGGTAATCGCAATTTCTATTTCTTCATAACCGTAATTAATATTTGTTATGTCGAAACTCTGATTACTGCTTCTCTTAGCATATATGCACTATGTGTAACATTCGATTTAGCTTATTGTGCATTTACATTTGATTCAGGTTGTTGTTCAATATTTTGTAAACTTACCTTAGTTTTTTGTTCCATTTTCTGTTTGTTGTTCAAATCATTTCTAAGGTAAAGATTGCTGCTTAATTCCTTTAGATTACAATTGTTGCTTAATTATTTCTATAGGTTAAAGCTTTGCTGTTCAATCTTTTTAAAATAGATTAGTTGCTGTTCCCTTTCCTGTTAATTGAATTATCATTTCAAGTAATCGCTTTGGTGTGAACAAAATAATCTGAAACTGTAGTGAACATTGACTATTGTTGTCCAGTTCCCATATTGACGATCTTCTCATTGACTGCTTTTCAATTGCATCAGTTTACAAAGGGAAGAGTTATCATTACTGCACCTTTGACTGATGAAGTGCTGTAGTTTCTTAAATGAATGATTTAGTTACAAAGCATTTCAATTTCTTGCCATTACATTTAGAGTTTGTTTCTAGCATTTATTTACTTTTGCAAGAGCACTATACTACTAGCATATTACTCTTGACAAGTGACCGCCTCAAACTGAGTACACTCTTTGAGATAACAAATCGTACCTAGATTGATAATTAATGTAGGGTAGATAGAGGTGAAAAAGACCCGTTTTACTAATTGACATTTTGACGCTGTTGCTGGGGAAGAGTGTAGCCATTTGTTTCTTTTCAGATTAGTGTAAGTACCTGCTAGGAAAGAACTGGGTTTTAAAAACAAAAGGTAAGAACCTGCGTATAGAGCATGTAACAACCCTGCTCCCCTGCCCGCTTTCCTGCAATTTTGTTGTTGTTTTGGGTAGAAATCAACATTTGATTTGTGTGCTTGACTAAGCAGAAAAAGCTTGAAAAAAAATCCTAAACCACTACCCAAGCCTGACAAAGCTAAGGGGCTGGTGACCCTTGGCCGATCAACCTTTATAGATAAAATCCTTAAAAAAGCAGAGTCACAGCCTTCAATAGGACCTGTAAAAGTCGCTTCTAGACAACCTACTAGTTCTCTTTAGGCCATATGATCACCATCTATAGCCTTTGCTGAGGTGCACAACCAAACTGAGCAATATTTTCAAGAAATTGAGAATTCTAGCCCAAAATCATTGCAAGAAGGGAACCTTAGTAATCTCTGCGAAGGGAGAGGAGAAACAGGGGAAATTGAAGAACCAAGATCTCCTCTTGGAATAATTCAGTCATTAAGCATCCCAGATAAGGGAAGTGCTGCAAAAATCATCCAGAACGAAGTCAAAGAACCTCAAGAGCTAAATCCAGCGAGACATTAAGAACTCTCATCATCCTAGACAAAGGAAGTGCTGTTAAGGCCATTCCTGTCAAGGCCATCCCTGCTCCATCTAACCAACCTAGGAATGCTCTCCTAGAAATCCAGGAGGCTTATTGGCACATATTTGACCAAATGGCCCAGAACCAGCCAACCAGCCAAACCTCCACATTGCAATATCCCATTGTAGATACTGCAGTCAGTTCACCTATGAAGGCAATTCCTCTCAGCATATCCCTACATTTCATGGCCTAACATCGGAAGACCCAGATGCATTTTTGTTCGAATTCGATGTGCTGTGCAGGGGATATAACTATACCACCGACCCCCAAAAGCTGAAACTATTTCCCTCTACATTAAAAGGAGCTGCTTTACGATGGTTTATGGGGTTGGGTGGAGGTGTTATAAATGACTGGGATCAGATGAAAGGTGCTTTCCTGAAGAAATATCAGGATTATTGTAGATCTAGAGAGTTAAAAGATGAAATATTTCAGATGGTAGCTAGACCTAATGAAACAATAGAAGAATATGTTGAACATTTACAATCTTCAAAGATCTCCTTATGCATCATTATCCTTACCTGACAATGTATTAAAAACAACATTAATTAAAGGTATGAAGGAACAATGGATTGAAACACTAAATATTATGGGAAAAGGAGACATCTATCAAGAAGATTTTGCTAACATCATTGATTTATGTAGCAGGAGCTCACGAGGCAGCACAAGGCTAAAACCAGCGGAACATGACTGGTTTACAAGGGACAACAAGATCTCTGGAGAAGGAGTAACTCGCGCGGAAATTGGAAATTTATTAGAAAATTTCAAAACTGATATATTGGGGACTTTAACAACGCAGCTCGATATTATGCAAGCCAAACAAAAATAAGTAGAGGTAGAGTAAAATATGGCAATATTCTGTCCTAGATGTAGAAAGAAACACAACCACAAAGAGTGCCCATTAGATGCAGTTCAAGTTTGTGCTATTTGTACAAAAGACCACTCTACGAAGCGCTGCCCCTCACTTCCTGGTTTGAAAGCAGTATATAAAGAAGCGGAAGAAACACCAAAACCAGTGTACCTACTTAATCAGCGCCATCAATGGCAGCCACGAAAAATCAGGTATGTTCCCCAATCCAAATTCTTCTTTCCGGCCTCCACAATATCATGCTCAAGAATATAATACAATGTGGAAAAATCAACCTCCCTTACCAAATTGGTCACAACAACCATTTCCTTCATCATCACCATGGCCAAATCAAGAAAGCCAATCTGATTGGCCAAATTTTCTCTACGCTCCACCATATTGGCAAAACAATGCGTATCCAGCATAATGGTCCCCTCCCACTTCGTAGAGTCAAGCTTGGTAGACAAACTGGCAAAGACCAATAAATCAGCCAGTAGGAACCATTCCACTCCCGACCTACACTTCCAGCACTAAAACAAAACCCCCAGACCAACTTAAGACAACAACTCCCAGCCCAACCCAAATCGAACCCAAATAATATACCGGTGCAATCTATTCAAATAATTTAAACCCTAGAGCTAGAAACTGATCTAAGGGAGTGCAACGACCTTCAATTAAGGTCTGGGCGCATTATAGAGACCGAGGGAGATAAAAATGTTCAAGTTGAAAATCAATTACCCGCAAAACAACAATTACAAGAAGAAGATGTGGTCAGAAAATAGACTCATGACCAAGCAACCACATCTTCTCCCCCATTCCCAGAATGATTAATTATACTGTGTCCTATAGAACATCCCAACTTTGATATTCTGGGAGAACTTAAGAATTTGTACATAAAAATCCCACTCCTCCAAGCTATCGAAGATATCCCAATATATGCAAAGACCATCAAAGAGCTATGTATAAAAAAACAAAGGAGGAGAATAACAAATAACCCAACAGTCCAAGTAGTTGGCACCTTATCTGACCTATTATCAGGAAAAGAAGCACCCGTCAAATATGAAGACCTAGGAAATCCAATAGTGACAGTACAAATCAATGGACAAACCTTTTCAAATGCCTTAGTTGATTTAGGGGCTGTAATTAATATATTAACAACCACCACCTGTAAAAAAATGGGTATTACATCAGTAGAACCAACTCCCACTTTATTAGAACTGGCTGATCAATCAGTGGTTAGGCTTGAAGGCACACTACATGATGTCATGGTATCTGTTGATTCTTGGGAATATCCCGCCGAATTTTTGATAATAAACCCCAAAAACCAACTTGATGGACATCCCTTAATTTTAGGCAGACCTTGTCTTGCAACCGCTGATGCTTACATTGGTTTCAGACAAGGCAGTATGACCATAACTAGAGGGAGTAACATCAAGAATCTAGCCCTATACCCTCCAGCCTAGCCAAGTGTAATAATAATAAAAACTAACAATCATCCTATATCCTACCTTACCAAAAATATTAGATCCCCATTAACCATAGAAGATGCCCTCGATTTCAAAGATCAAATAGAGGATGATGTTATTAAAAACTTCATTAACCAAGCTGAATCCAGATCCTACGTACAATGTCACATGATAGAAGCAACATTTGACAATGAACTAGAAGAAGATCCTCTCAAAGACACTCATGATCAGACAATACCCACTACCTCTATTTCAAATAGCAAAACTATAAAGATTGAGCCAGGAAAAACTTTAAACATCAATAATAACATGACTCTTGAACAAGAAGAGAAGCTGATCCAACTACTAAGAAAATAGAGGGAAGCATTTGCATGGGATTATCCGGACATGAAGGGAATCGATCCCCAGCTATGTACACACCACATTTATACAGAAAAGATGTGAGACCTGTTCGCTAACCCCAAATAATACTTAACCCTCATCTAAAAGACATTTTGAAAGATGAACTACAAAAACTTCTAGATGTAAACTTTATTTATCCAATCTCCGATAGCAAATGGGGCTCCCCACTTGTAGTGGTGCCAAAGAAGAATGGCAAGTGGAGGATTTGTGTAGCTTACAGAGAATTAAATAAAGCAACCCAGAAAGACCACTTTGTCCTTCCATTCATTGACCAGGTATTAGATACATTAGCAGGAAAGAAATTCTTTTCTTTCTTGGATGGCTTCAGTGGATACAATCGGATTCAGATTGCCCCTGAAGACCAGGACAAAACTACTTTTACCTGTCCTTGGGGAACGTTTGCCTACAGAGTTTCACCCTTTGGCATATGCAATGACCGTGCCACATTTCAAAGGGCTATCCTTAGCATCTTTTCAGATTTAATAAATGAAGGGCTCGAAGTATACATGGATGATTTCACACCATACGAAGATGATTTCGACCTAGTACTAGACACATTGGAAAAGGTGTTGCAACGATGTATCGCCACCAGGCTCTGCTTGAGCCATGAAAAATGTTATTTGATGATGACTGAAGGACTCATCCTAGGTCATTATATCTCAGCCGCTGGAATATAGGTAGAACTGGCCAAAATTCAAATAATTTTGTTAATACCTACTCCTACCACATAGACAGAGGTACCCAATTTTCTTGGATTTTCTGGTTATTATAGGAGATTTATAGAACATTTTTCTCAAATAGCTACACCTCTATATGAACTAACAAGGAATGTTGATTTTTTTTGGACATATAAGTGTGACCATGCTTTTGAGGATCTCAAAAAGCTTGTGTCAACAGCCCCAGTGCTCAGAGGTCCAAATTGGGACCTGCGATTTCAAATTTCATCAGATGCTTTAGACACAGCTATTGGAGCAGTCATTGGGCAGGAAGAAGACAAAATACCATATGCAATCTATTATATTAGCAAGAATTTGTCCCCTTCCGAGTTAAACTATACTGTTACTGAAAAAGCATTTTTAGCTGTAATACATGCTGTAAATAAATTTAGGCATTATATCACTAGATATCCTATTGTTTTATATACAGATCACTCTGCCATAAAATATTTAGAAAATAAACCAATTACAAATGGTAGAGTAACAAGATGGTTGATTTTGTTGCAGGAATTCGACATCACAATAAACGATTGACCTGGGAAAGAAAATCCTGTAGCTGATTTTCTCTCGCGAATGTCGAAGCCAGTGGACGCGGTAGTAGTTGAAGATCAATTTTCAGATGAACATTTATTCGTCGTTACTGTCAAAACACCCTGGTATGCTGATGTTGCAAATTATTTAGCAGTAGGAAAATTACCAAAACATCTGATCCCCAATGAACAAAATCAAATTGTGCAGTGTAGTACCTGATTTTCTTGGATAGGGGACTACCTATTTCATACAGGGGTAGATATGCACATCAGAAGATGCGTCTGTGAAGATGAAATATTTGACATTCTGAAAGCATATCATGATGGACCATGTGGTGGACATTTCTCAGATCGAAGAACTGGTCACAAAGTTCTGCAAACAGGGTATTACTAACTCACAATCTTCAAAGATGAAAAGAAATTTGTTCAAGCTTGTGACAGTTGCCAAAGAGCAGGATGCCCTGGATAGTCCAATGAAATGCCTTTGAACCCACAGCTAGTCATTGAACCATTTGAACATTGGGTGCTCGATTTTGTTGGTTCGATCAACCCATCATCAAACCATAAAACATATATTTTGGTAGCAATGGAATATGTGACCAAATGGGTTGAAGCAGAGACACTTCCAAGAGCTACAGAGGACTCCGTCATTCGTTTCTTGTTCCAGATATTTGTGCGATATGGCCTCCCAAGAGACATAATCACGGATGGGGGACCACAATTTGCTGGCAATAAAATTGTTGCAACATTAAAAAACTATCATATTCAGCTTAAAATTACCACTCCATACCACCCATAGGCAAATGGCCAAGTAGAGAGCACGAATAAAGTAATAGAAGCAATACTAACAAAAACCATTGTGTCACACCGACGTGACTGTGCTACAAGATTGTTGGAAGCCTTGTGGGCATACAGAACAACATGGAGAAACACTACTGGTTATTCACCATATTAGATAGTATTTGGAAAGGAACCCATCTTTCCAATAGAATTCGAAATACAAACCTTGAGAAAAACACAAGAAGTCGGTTTAGATTTAAATGAGGCCGAAATTAATAGACTACAACAAATCAATGAGATGGATGAAATCAGGCTCTCTGCTCTTCAACATACTGCATTAATCCAACAACAGAGAGCAAATGGCACGACGCCCTCATGAAAAATAAAGTCTTCCGTGAAGGAAATTCTGCGCTCCTATACGATTCCAGGTTTCAAGATTTTTCAGGGAAACTTCAGACTTGTTGGCTGGGACCATATGAGATCCAAAAAGTGAACGATAATGTCACCATTAATTTAACCACCATTGATGGATCTGGACATACCTTTAAAGCAAATGGCCACCGAGTTCGATTGTACCGCAAACCACTTACTTTGGAATCCTTCTACCAGCAACTCCAGGAAGACTCTGACATGGAAATTCTGGCTGAGGAAGGGAAATTTTCCTCACCTTTGGTTCATTCAGTGATTTGATTGCTTTTAAATTTTGTACATAATTCTTTTTGTTTTGTTTGTGTAAATTACTTTCTGTACAGATTTCTGCATTTCTCAATTTTTGCATCTTGCTGTTCCTTTTGGAAGGAACACATTTTCACCGCTTTGCTGTTCCTTTTCGAAGGAACAACGCTTCTGTATTTCACTGTTCCTTTTGGAAGGAACAACATTTTCACCGATTTTCTGTTCCTTTTTGAAGGAACAACACTTTTGCATTTTATTGTTCCTTTCTAAAGGAACAACATTTCCACCATTTTTCTGTTCCTTTTCGAATAAACAACGCTTTTGCATTTTGCTGTTCCTTTTCGAAGGAACAACACTTTTGCATTTTCATGTTCCTTTATGAAGGAACAACATTTCCATTGTTTTGCTGTTCCTTTTCGAAGGAACAACACTGTTGCATTTTGTTGTTCCTTTTCGAAGGAACAACATTTTCGCTGTTTGTTGTTCCTTTTCAAAGGAACAACATTTTTGCATTATGCTGTTCCTTTCCGAAGGAACAACATTTTCGCCTTTTTTCTGTTCCTTTCCGAAGAAACAACACTTTTATGTTTTTTTGTTCCTTTCCGAAGGAACAACACTTCTGCATTTTTTCTGTTCCTTTCCGAAGGAACAACACTTTCATTTTTCTGTTGTTCCTTTCCGGAGGAACAACATTTTCGTTTTCTGCCATTCCTTTCTGAAGGGACAACACTTTCGTTTTTCTGCTGTTCCTTTCCAAAGGAACAAAACTTTCATTTTTTTGTTGTTGCGTTCCGAAGGAACAACACTTTTTTTTTTTTTTTACTTTCCGAAGGAACAATACTTTCATTTTTCTGTTGTTCCTTTTCGAAGGAACAACATTTTTGCATTTTTTGTTTGCGCTTGCTTTCTTTGCTGTTTTGATTAAGGAAAAACTGTTTTTCCTCTCAAGGAACAACAGTTTTGAGCATGTTTTTTTCCTTTTTTCTTGTGGTTTCTGTGTGTAAATATTATTTTGATGTCCCTCTAAAGAAATAGCAGCTGTTCCATCTTGAGAACAACACTTTTTGGAGTGCATTTTTCTTATTTTTGTGTATGTGTGTTTTACCATTTAGAAGATTTTTGTGAGTGATGGTCATTTAATGCATAGCTATACGTTTATGCAAAAATACAAAAACTAGAGGAAACTGAAATCAACAAATCACACAAAAAATCGTCATCTTTAGAAGAAACTGCTTTGAATTGATAAGAGAAAAGAGGAAAGGACACAACTATTTACATCACCTTGCTGTCATTATTTTACTAATACCAATATGATTGATTAATTTTATCATGATGGCTCTTTCTAAAACCCCATAATTCTCTTTGATCATTATTATTGAATAAGAATAAGGGCATATTTTTCTCTATTGAGATGTTCAGAGTTCTTCCACCATCCCTACTCTTAAGGAGTGTTGAACCATCCTCTGAATATAAATGGGAAAAGTGCTATATAAAAGAAAAGAAGAAAAAGAAAAATGTTTATCTATATGATTGATAACATGATTTGTCATATGAAGGATAGGAAGTCTCATCAAGAGCTAGCATGCCATGATCATAAGGGAGAAAGTGAAGTGGCATTCCCACTATGGCCACCATACTAGGGATATGATCCAAGAGGCACATCAGAAAAATAAAAGGTCCTTGGAACAGGAGGTCTCATCACGAGCTGACCTGCCCACCTTTCACTCCTTCCTAGTGAATGGCATTGTGATTCATCTGGTTACCAAGCCAGCACAATGACCTCCATTCTGACATTGCACAACACTTTCCTAGGCATACACAAAGGATTATGGTTCCAAGGGTGAAATAAACAACTCTGTCAAGGTTATGGACACCCGTGGGCAACAGAGCTCTGTTGATGGTATTGAAGTCATATCTTATACACCAATAGTAATTATAGAACACTTCTTCTTATATCTTTATAAGTGGTTTCAAATGATACTATGTATATAACCCTTTTGAACCTTTGATACATGAAAATCATTTACAAATCAATCATGATGGTAAAAGTCGATAATGACCGCATAAGAACTTTTATTCACATCAATTGTCCTATCCTCCAGTTCTCGCATCATATCACGACATTTCCATATTTATTAGCGATTCTATCATACGACTCGATTTCGGTAATCCGCTCATTTTTCTAAACATGGCATATCTCTATACGTTATTCCTTTATTACTCTGTACCATTGCAGTTCAACACGCTGCTCCTTTATTTGACGTTCGAGGACGACCTATCACATTACAGGGGGGCGCGGGTGATCTCCATAATTCCCTGGCATACGTGTCAGCTCATCATTCAGAAGAATTATGACTCAGGAATAGCAAGCTTAACGGTATTCTATTTCCCAATATGCATGGCTTGTTGTTTCGAAGCCATTTCCATGTTTTGCTTTGCAAAAATTAGCAATAAGTTAGAAATTTGAACAACTTGCTGTTCCATCATCTTCTCTGTGCTTTCTTAACAGTGAGCTAAAAATTTGAACAACCTGTTGTTCCATTACCGCCTTTGTGTTTTTACAGTGTGCTAAGCGTGAATAAGATGGGAGGAAGATCAATTCGCAGTAAGCCACAGGTGTTGATGGTCTCCGATGCTGCACGAGAAATCTTAGCAAGGGCAGGATGGATAGCTTACCTTAACCATCTACAACAATCCAATGAGACGGTGGCAATTGAGTTCCTGCAGAATCTGAGACACACAATTGTATTGTGCTCTTAGCCTTCTGATCCAACTTCTTCCATTCTTCATCAGACACTCTAGTTGGTTTAGTACTTGGATCTACTGCGACCCATTGATCTTTATCCACCAATAGATCTTCCATCTTGAGTTTCCATAACTCAAAACTTTGACCATTAAATTTCTCAATCTCTATCTTTCCACTACTCGCCATCTTTTTCACCACCAGAATCGATCCCATAGATCTCCCATTGAACAAGGTCTACCACAGGCTCGAGCAAAACCCCTCAGCAACAAAGGCGTCCCCTTGAAGCCAAAACAACTGTGATACCAAATGTAGGTTTTAACCCCGTACATAAATTACCTGCATACAAATTCTAAAACATAGAAAATAAACAATGCGAGAGCATAACACATAAAGCACATATACATAGATTTTTCCCCTGGATCCCAAAACCGGGACTACCAGCTTGATTTTTCATTATGTTCCTTTCAATGTTACAATACATATTTATACATGCCAAAGCATCCAATACCATGGATCGAAAACCATCGTTTCCAAAACCATGGACTGAGAACCATGGCATCCAAAACCATGGACTGAAAACCATCGTGTCCAAAACCATGGACCGAAAACCATCGCGTCCAAAACCATGTGAGAAAATCATGCACAAAACGTAGGTAGGTCTGCCCAACGTAACATCTAAAACCCCCTGTGACTCTGCTCGCTACGCAATCGGCTCAACGAAGGGGGGGATTTGCCCCCATTCTAACCCCCTCGTTAACTATGTGGTCTAGTTGTGGAAAGAATATAACACAATCCAACATTGTGAAGGTCTACAATTAGGCTTTGTGGACCTCAACCAGATGATATATCTATTTTCTCACATTAATAAACAACTCTAGATCTAAGTTCACACAGATCGATCTAATTTGTTAGAAAACATATCCTAATTAACTATTATCTTCGTGAAACAAGATAGCTACTTAAATTATGCATTAATAAGACAGATCTAGTAACTTCGTGTAACATTCATTCATTATTTCATAAAACATATCATTAAGCGACAAAATATAACATAAATAGATTCAACAAAAGTGCACAATAATTCTCTAAAATCAGTCTTTATTGATCTTCAGTATTCGGATTACAGACTCTTCTACCCTACGCACTCAGCTATAGGGTTCCGTGCACTCAGCTACGGACTTACCAAGGCCTTTTGTGCACTCAATTGCAAGAGCCTTCCCCTTCTCGCCTAAGTATAGGAAGCAGAGCCTTCCTGCCTTAGCACTTGCCCCAAACAATTCTATCTCGATTCTTCGCTATCTACTTCCCTTTCTAAACTTTCTATGACTTGAATATATAGACTTTTCAATACAATACCATGGTCCTTGGACCATGGGTGAGTCTCAAAACCGACTTAACTATCTATCCAAACAAGGGGCTAAGACCCCTTTGACACCTATCTCCTTGTGGGCTCCACATCCACATATCGCAGAGACTTTACTTCTTTTACAAAAACATATACAAAATTTTGGTTAACTAACCCCAAAAATGACCCTAGGGACCCAATCCCAATGACACTATTTCATTTATATCATCATCTACATAGTTATTTGCATCAATATGTACATTCTCAAATTGTTCTTTTAACTGCAAAAACTTTTTATTTGTTCATCACTACCAAAAACCTACTAATATCTAACATTATCTGGGATAGATGGCCTGTGTTTCACTTCAACCTCATATTTTCTATTGGGATGAAAATTCATCTTACAAGTACTGGCTGAAGTAGCCAACGCATCAGCTAATATGTTTTTACTTCTGGGAATTAGAGACAATTAATATTCTAGGAAACACTGCATAAAATCTAAGACTGTATTTCTATAGGCCCTTTGTCTATGGTGTTTAGCCGAGTACTCACCTTTAATTTGGTTAATGATGAGTTCAGAATCACCATGTACAAAAATCATTTTAGCTCCCAACCTCTTCAAAAGTTGTAGTCCTAAAATCAATGCTTCATATTCAACTATATTTTTTGTACATTGGAAATTTAGCTTGTAAGAATGTCCCTTTGCTATACCTGTTTGTGAGTTCAAGATCCAAACACCTGCCCCTACTCCTTCTTTGCTAATTGCCCCATCCAAATCCATGTTCCAAAGGGCTTCACCCTCTTAATCTTATTTCTCACCATCTAATTTCATCTCCTGTGTCTTGCTCAACATAGTGTCTAGGTCAGATACCTCTTTTTTTACACATATGTCATTATACATGATGAAGGAATCCATATCTGAATGAGCATAATACTTGGGGTAATTATTTGGTTTATCTTGGCCACTAACCACATATTTCATTAATGTTTTCGTGTATAACCTTCTATGCTGACCAAAAAAAGGAATGGTAGCATATGTCATGTCCATCTGCAAATTGCCCTATAACTTTCTCCCCATGATCTTGATAGCAACATTGCATACTTGGGAGGTATGTCTACCACTACAATATCCATCACCACACTCTTTGCTAGGATTTGGGCCAGAGTAACACATAAATCTTTGATGGGACCTAAACATCTTACTTTTCTAGAATCAAAAGATTATAAATCTTTATAGTGTCTTGTTATGTCTAATCCTAGCTTTTCCATGATGGCTCTGGGCATAAGATTATGTGAAGCACCAGAATCAAGCATAACATCGTGTATAATTTTGTCATGAATGTTCAAACTGATATAGAAGGGTGGCACACTACCATCCCAAGTCTTCCCTTCAACTTCAGGTCCAAACAATAATTCAGGTTGGTCATCAGTTAGGTTGACTGTACCTGTTCCTTCTTCTATCTTCAAAGCCTTCATGACTTGAGATCTATATGCATTATTGTTAATCAGTTTTGTCAAAGGAATATAAATTTGTACCTTGGCTAATTCATTTTCAATACTGAAAGATGTTTGTGGTTTATCTATTTCTTTGACATTTACATCTTGTTTTGGAGAAGTTTCCTTTTGAGAATCATCCTTGGCCTGAATGGTAGAAGGGGTGTCACTCTGAATCATCTTGGGAGGATTTCTGACAATATTTTTACTTCTCAAATTGTACTTCTTGTAAACCTCCATGATATAATTTTGGTATCCCATTTTATAATCATCTATCTCTACAGGGATGACTTCTAGATGTGATAACAAAAATAGATCTCACTCCTCCTTAGTTAAGAAAACATTGTTAATTTATCCTTCCCCAAATAAGTTTATTTGATTTTCTTTAGGATCCTGTAGTAACTCAACTTCATTTGCATAATTCTCTTAAAATGGAGGTCTAACTTGCTGCTGATTAGTTGGGCCTCTTTGTTCTTTATGTTTGCTTTGGGGTGGGTTTCTCCTAAAATTAGGATTTTTAATTTGAGGACCCTCTTGATTTTCCCTTGGAGGAGCCAATCAATTATACTTATCCTATTCATAATTCTTTCCATGGTTTAACTAAGGTATCCAACTTAGCATCTGATGAAGAAGAAGCATGTTCTTCTTTAATAATGACTCTTCCCTCAACCTTTAGCCTAGCTCTCTTTGCCAACAAATTGGCTTCCACACTGACTGCATTCCTTTGAATTTCCTCTAGTGTAGCAGGATTTATCTCCCTCAGTTGGTAAGACATATATGTATCAAAACCATATGGAAATTTGATCAGAGCTAGTCCTGGTGGGGGTTGTATTGCTGCTGGAATAAAATTGTAAATGTTATTGAATCTAGTGCAGTAGCCTTGGACTGTTTCGCCAGGGGCTCTCTTTATACTCTCATATTCAGCCAAGATTTGGAAAGGGTTATTCTTTACTTCCCATCGTGTGAGGAAAGTTTGCTGAAATTGTGTGAGGTTAGGCATACTAGCTGTTGTAATGCCCTGAACCATTTCTTAACTTCTCTTATCAAACTTTGTGCAAATAGTCTCATTTTCACATCATTTTCATCATCTTCTTGCAAATATGAATCATCATTCATTTTGTCTATGTGTTGTTGTGTTGTGATTGGCCTTGTACCATCAAATTGAGGTATTTGGCTATGATAATCCTGTGGCATGGCATTAAGTTGTCTAGGAAAGAGAAGGGGGCATAAAGAGTTGCCATGACTGGTAAATGGGAATGAGAAGAAGATGAAACTATAGTAGATGTGGATCTTGAGGGTATTAAAGAAGGTGGGATTATACTTTGTTGAGTTGGTGTAGTAGTAGTAGGGATGGTAGATGAAATAGGGGCAATGGTATTGAGAGAAACCACTAGAGGGGCTGGAATAATGGAAGTAATCACTAGAGGGTTGGAGATGAAGCAGAAGAAGAAGAAGAAGAAGAAGAAGAAGATTTAGTTGATTGATCAGTAAACATTTTTTGCACAACTTGATTTAATTCTATCACCAAAACTTCAAGCTTGTTAAACTATTTTATAACATCTTCATCATAATCTGGATTGATTGGTTGATGTTTTGGGATATAAGGATTCAAAATATTTTCATAAAAAACTGTCTCAGGAACAAATATTTTGATTTGGTATGAAAAAGGCTATGCTCAAAAGGTAAAACAAATTCAATATCCTCTACAATAATGGAACTTCCGGGGAGAGAATTAACTCTAGGTAGTGGATTATTGCTTGCTTGACTCTCAGTTTTTTATTATATTTTTCCTGACAAGTTTCTCAGGATTATCTAAAATTTCAGGTGGTTTAGGATCTTGATTGGCACTAGTGTAGATCTTTCTAGGAGCAAGATATTCAATAGATTATTTATAGATAGGAATATGTACACAATTTTGGGTGGAAAAGCAACCTTAATAACATCTATTTCACAGCCACACACTGGAAATAAATTTAAGTTTTGAAAGAAAAATTTACAAGGGAAAAACACAATTTATATAAGATTGGTTCGAGTCCCCAGTATGGTCACCAAAATGTTATCACTCTGTAATTTCCCAAGGTTTTGGAGAGAAACCAAGAGGTAATGAAAAAACCACTTTTAAAGCTGGGATCTAGCCCTTCTAGCTTCAGAGAGGGATCTCTCTTTTTTATTTAGATTTGTTCTTTTAAGGTATTAGGCTAGTTTTTGAGTTCTAAGTTTGGTTTTTTAAATATTTGGTTGAAAATTGTAGGGAAATTCCATTGGGCATGCAGTCATGAGGCTTGGGGTGATCAAATACAAAAATGAAAAAACAGATGTAACAGGGCAAGGTAGGCAATATTTTGTAACTTTAGAGCATTTGTGGAGTGAACGGGATGAAAAGATTTAGATTCAATTAAATGTAGAGCATGCTAGGAGGAAATCTATACTTAATATGAGAGTGAAAACATAAATATTGTTTATAAGCTAGAGGAGAGTGTATTTAAACAAATTCATCCATTTTAATCTTCTTTAAACAATAGAGATAGAAAAACGTATGGAAAACTGAGAAAATAAAAATTTCACATGAGAGGAGACCTCACCAATTGCTTGACACAGGAATCCTGGAACAAAATTTCTGTATTGATGAAATTGATCACTTCAGTACACACACAACTTACATCAAAAGGTCTGCTTTCTTCTTGAGAGTTCCAACCTTTTATAAGTCTTATTTCTAAATATTTATAGATAATTATTATAATTCAGATCAAATTTCAAAATAAAATATATTTACAAAATAATATCTATTAAGTACACATATATTTTAGATATAGAAGAAGAAAAATAGGGAAAATCTGCTGAACTTTGTTGCATTGTTGAGGCTATGTAGGAATCTGGTGATGACTGTAGCTATTTCGCTGTAAGTGTTGTTTCTCTGATGCTAAAAAATTTGTGCTTCAATTACACTTCACTCGATCAACTCTAGCAACCGGTCCCACCTTTCTTCACTTGGGATAGAAATGTTAACCATATTTCTAAACCTTTCCTCCACCTTAGTGTAAGTGTCAAAAGTTGGCTTATTGACAAAAATGTGGTGGATTTCATGTTGAATATTCAAATCAAACTGTATTCCCCATATGAATGCTTATCCTCTAATAACTACTTTTGCCTTTACAAATTTGGAAGCATCATAACCTATGCTACACAACTTTTCTTAATAGTTTTCTAATGGGATCAATTTTCCATTAGAATTCCTTAGAGTAGGTAAACCCTTTGCTTTTCAACACCGTGAATTTTCTGTTGAACCTCCTGACCTACAACTCAAGGTCTTTACATTTTTTCTCGATTTGTATCATCAAATTATTTTTTGTTAAGACCCTCTTAACCTCCATGACCGTTGTTGTCTTGTATAGAATGTTCAGGTCTTCTAGTTCCTCCTTGGTCTTGGAATTCAAAAACTTGATAATTTTTTGTGCCTCTTCTGGTCTATGCTCCAAATCTTCCTTTGTGTTTTGTATGGTTGTTTTGACTCTTTGCACAAGTTCTTCCTACTCAAAAGTAATCTGAATTGAAGGCCACATATCTATTATGTTGACATTTCTATTATGACAAATATTTTTCTTAGCCTTTGCCAACATCTAAATGACAAAGGATTGGTATTCATATTTCTACATCTGCTTGATGAGCTTGTAATTTTTCCACATTTATGACAAATAGGCATTGCCAGTTTTAATCTTATTCTCCTCCATTTGAGTTAATAACACTGACAATTTATCTTTCTTGACCTGAACTGATGACAATTCATCTAGATCTCTGGTATGCTCTTCTCTAGACATAGAAGCTGTGGCCTTTGCTGAAGTTTCTGCTATTGTACATGTGCCTACTGTAGATGCTCCTAGTGCTTCCCACTATTATTTTTCTTTCAACAGTGCTTCCATGCCCTGCACCATCTTTTGTATCTGTGCATTCTACTCAACCACTAGAGTAAATAAATTTTCTTTCTCCATTTCTATATTAGCGACCTCTTTAGTTGAGGATGTTCTATGGAGGGTAGCTTCGTTTGATAAAATATTCTAGAGATTTGATCCTGTTGTCCTTAGAAAATGATGACATCTTCTCAATATTCAACTGAGAATTCCTGTTATTCAAAGATGACTGTAATTTTGAAGCAGTCATGGCTGAACTGGTACTAAAGGTTCCATGAAAGCCATTTGGAACTGTACTTTCTCTAAATCAAATGCAAAGAGTAATCTGTGCTGGGTTTTAGTTGTCTGCTTCCATAATTCAGAGTAGGTGGAAACCTTCAAAGATTCATTCTTCAATTTTATCTCCCTGTATCTTGAAAATATACTCTGCTGAGTTGAAATTTGTGAATTGGATGATACTAGAGACTGGACTGTTGTTTATGTAGTAGGTGTGTTTTTGGGAAAACTAGTGTCTTTTTGATTTGCTAGTCCCACTAAGAAAGGTAGCTATCTTAGAAACAAAAAATTCAAAGTGCTTCAAGATTTCCTTTTTGTATGATAGGTAAGAGAGAAGCAAAGGGGACCATTGGCTCCTTGCTTGTTTCCTCTCTCCCTTGATAGAGCTTGCCATTCTTCTCATACTTGTCCTGCTTTAGAGAATATCTGTAGAGGCAAAGCAACAAAAAAATATCAAAGCATCTCAATCTATGATATCATAAACAATGCAAAATCAGAAATACATTAACCATACAATTGCATCCACAAATAACAAGATTCACAAATACACAATTATATGGAGGAAAACTCAAAAAACTTTATTGATAGTAGAAGTAGAAGAGAGGATTACAAGCCAGCTGTCTGATCCAGCATCATCCTCCCATCATGAAAGCCCTCTTCACCTCATGAAAAGCAAGATCACCCAACAATACGATGCTTTTCTCAGAGAGAAACCAACAACACTTCCTTACAAATTACAAAATTCCAACCACTAGATCTCTCAAATGAGGGATCCATTTATAGATATTTGTAGAGGGGTGAGTCAGCTTCTGGGTTTTTGATTAGTGTCATTTCACTGATAGTTCTTGGTTCCACTTGGAGATTTCATGATCTCTTACTCATCCTTGGGCGAATTCAGAGAGGCAAGTGTCATATGAGAAGTTTCTAGAAGATTCTATGGGTTTCCACTTAGAAAACTGTCTCTGCCATTTGTCTACTCTCGCCCATCACACCCCACAGAAGGCTCTTTCAGTATGCATCGCACTTGGCTAGTGTAGCAGCTAGTATGTATTGCACCCTAAGCATAGAGCAGTCTGTATGGTCCAATTTTGGCCAGTTTTGAGTGCTTTTTTAGGTGGAACTTATGGGAAATGATGTAATTAGTTGACCATGATCCTTTAGGGTTTGAAACAATACTTTTAGGGGTTTAAGATCCCTTGGTTTATCGACATATGTGATTGGGGTTGCAGTGCCGAAATATGTCTATAACAGTTTCCCCCTAAAGCATGAGTTCGCAAATCTTCTGATGTCGGTTGAAATGCTTTATCATGAGGATCTGAGCTATTCGAACTGGAAGGTGACCTGTATAAAATACAACACAATACATTATCTTCATATTATTTAAATGATCTAGCTGACGTGAGCATTCCCATGCTCAACTTTATAAATTCATTTTCATGTACATAGGACAGATAATCGTTCGTTGTTGCAGACTGGTGATTCTTGTAGAGCCATCGTCCCTTAGCTTGGATGATCATCTCTGCAGCTATGGTGTACATTTGATGTCTTTATTTTGCTGAATATATCGCAACCAGGATGGATGAAACTAGATCCGGGGTCTTCAAACTCATTCAATCTTCGCCAGGTGTACAAGTCGATCCATGTGAAAAGATGTTTTGAAGTCGAACATGGAAAGATATCGCCTGATTATCAACCAATGATGTAAGCTGTTAACAGGCACGAGAGGAATCACTGATAATGGTAATGACCCTCAAGGTACTGCAGTACAAGTCACGTGGTGTGAATATAGGATTTGATGTCGAACACCAAGTAAAATTTTTCTGTCGAAGGCCATTGATGTAAACCTGTCGCCGGAAGTGAGAAACTTGCCATTGAGGCATGCAAGCTTCAAAGTACTGAAAGGGTTGTTCCTAAGCCAACTTCTTGGATAATGAGTTGATGTCGAAAAGAAGTGACCTATCGTAGGAGGGCCTTAATGAATCCCACATTTACAACACGAAACGAAGAAAATGATTTTTTGGAGGTGAAAACGATCTTATGATACAGGGTTTAGGAATGGCAGTGATGAAAAATAGAGAGTGAAGGTATTGTAGTGGATGAGGCATTAGTTGGGTGACGAATTCTCTGAATGACTTCTCTTGAACATATTGGCGACACGGAGATGGATTGTTAGTGTTAACCCCAATAATGGATGGTACGAAGGACCAATGGTGATGTGACCGGTGAATGGAATAACCCAACTCGACTTAATCATGGTGATGGAGTGAAAGTGTCATGTTCAAGAGTGACCTGCTACCAATGAAGTTCTTCAAGTTTTCTTCCCTTTTTCCCCAATCGTTGTTGACCAGTACCTCTTTATTTTTTTCAAGCTTGAGGAGGATAACATATGCTTGTTCTATAATTTACCCTTCGGGCAAACATGTCGCTACGTTTTAGTGAGCCTAGTGACAATGAAACTCGCTCATGTCCGGATGGACAAGTTTGTCGCTATTGTTTTAACGAGTTTAACAACAAAGATAACTCGATCCTTTTCATGTTTAGAGAGTTTGAAAAGGGATGGAAAGGAAACTCCAACAATCCTTTTTCATGGCATAATCCCTTAAGTCCAAAAAAGTATAAAATAATACGAAAGGGATGAATTTTCGATTGCTTTAGCGAGCCAAATAAGACAAGCGCTTGATATTTTTGTGGAATGATCCCTCAGGTCCAAAAAGATTAAAATGTAGAGGAGGGATGGTGCTTCCCTTTACCTTAACAAGCTGGAAAGGCCAGTAGCTCGACAATCTTTTCATATTTTACGAGTCTAAAAAGAGCCTAAAAGAGACTCATTTTTGAGGAACGAGTGATGTTTTCGGGTAGCAACTAGTTCCAGGTAAGTTTGGAACTTCTCAAACATAGCAGTGTAAAGAGGATGGCTAACAGAATCACTCGTCGCAGTTGTTCCTCAAAGGGTAAACAATCAAGTGGAGGCATATGATCGGCCAAAAGAATGGGGGTGACGGTAAGAACACAACTAAGGCTCAAAAGGGTGATAGCAAGGAAATCACAAAGGTTATTTACCGAGGGTGGATTCATTTTTTAATGAGCTTGAATCAGAAGAAACTATGCTCAGTGGCGGGTTTATTTTTTAACGAGATTGAACCCTGTGGAAACATTACTCATGATAATAGTCAGAGATGTTCAATTTACCATTAACACTACATTCTTTCGATGGTCGTATAACCTGTTCAATTACTCCATCAAATTTATTAGAAATACAAATACATGCTTGAAAAATGTGTTAAAAACCAACATTTTACTTGAATTATGTGAATAGTAACATAAACGCAGTTTTACCTCTCATTTTTATCATTTCATTCAAATTTGGGATTGTTGGAGCTCTGGAGGTGTTTTCCCCCTCAAATTTCATCAGCTGATTTTCGGAGATCCGATGGACTATTCTTCGCGCCGTCAGGACCAAGTAGGAGCTAACCCTGAGCTCTTCAATTGCATTCCATCCTTTTCTGATTTAGAGCAAGCTTTCCCTTTCTTTTGGGCCCTAGGGATTTGAAGAGTTCGTTCTCTCCCCATTGCACCTAGTCTGCATCGAAAAGTGCGATGCATACTGAGCTGGCCATTGGCCAGTCAGCATGCATCTCACCCTATACACAGGTAGGGTGAGATGGGCGCAAAAGGGAAAGTTTGTGCAGTGTTTTCTCATGAAATTTTTGCTTGTTTTTGTCCAAATCAGGATCCTAATTCATCTTTTATTTGTGTTTCAGAGATTCATCAGATCAAGATGGTCGTTACATGGCGTGAACACGAGCATGAAGAATAGGACATGATTTCCTTACATGATCCGGGTACGGTTACTACATTGTGAAATTGTGGCTTGCTCAAATTCTTCTGCATATCCAACATGAGGCAACATGATCTGGGTACGGTTACTGCATTGTGAAACTGTGGCTTGCTCAAATTCTTCTGCATATCCAACATGAGTCAACAAATCAATTTGTTGCAATATCTTCTCGATGCATGGGATCCGACCAACCAGGTGTTCCATATTAGAGGCATATCCATTCCTTTGACAGTCGAGGATATCTACTTTTTGACTGGGTTATCGAGGCGTGGTGCCTCTCTCTCACTATCAGGATCTGCCCGTGGGGGTGAATCTGTGAAGGATTATATTCGCCAGTTTTGTAGAGATGGATCTTAGCCGAGCAGGGATGGCAAGATCGGTATTCGAGATGTCATTGATCGGTCCTTGAGGACTATTTTATTCACCTTTGCTAGATTGGCTGGTAGCGCGACTCTTCATTTGGCCAATAGATCTTATATGTAATACGCCCTGGAATGCTTGGAACCAAAGGTATTCAACTAGTGTGAGGCAGTACTTCCGGTTATAAAAGAAGAACTCTCCAAGGTAAAGAATGGAAGATCCAATAACTTTGGTTACGGTTCCATTCTGACTACTTTCGCCTTGGAGAGGATTCCACTGATGCAACCATAGTACATTTCATTAGGATTTCCAGCACTGAGGGAACCACGGATGCAGAGATGGGTTGACCTCATGGTTAGACATGCTGGTCAATCACAGATTTCATTCTCTGATGCCTTCTTTGAGTGGTTCGACCATCAAGAGATGGTATTTGCAGAGTATCCATACATTGGGATGGATTTTCGAGGTGACTCGGATTTGGCGTTACCAGCTGGCGATCAGTGGAGTGTTATGGGTAAAATGATCTAACCATATCTTTGTTTATTGCTTTTATAATGTTCTTGTGCTTTTTAAATGTTATCAAGACTAATCAAACTCATATATATGTGTAGATGTTGGGCTAGTGCGACCAGCAACACGCCCAAGGGTAGCAGCCTCCGTTCCAACAAGAGAGGCTGTAGGGAGGACTATCCTTCGTGATCTGGACATAGCGGAGACCCTTGCAGTATTACAGGATTAGATTGAGGGTCTCACCCTTGGTATTCAGGATGTGAGGACCGATGAGTTGCCTCTGCGATTACAATGCCATACCACTGGCGTGTCAAGTCGATGGACTAGGCTCTTACGTATGATCGCGTAGGTGGTGACTTGCTATCACCAACACCATTAGTCTAGGGTGATTTTATGCATTTTTGAGTTTTTGGGTCATAAGACTGATTTTTTCTTGGACACAGAACATTTTGTAAAAAAATATAAACAACTATATATATTTTTGATTTTTGGAGTTTTATTTCGGTTAAGTTATGTGATCCTGATGCAAATGTTAATTGAAATGCTTTTTCCTTTATAAATGATGCAAATGTCTATCTAACACATAATTTGCTAATGAATCACTTAATGTGTTTAAGTTTCTGGAAATTTGTTGATATTGAATAGAATCAAACTGCCTTTCCAAAATCTTGACCCTTAGGAACATATGATAGATAGTTGGATTTCGAACGGAATATACGCCAGTAAGTTGTAGGATGACAAGTTGTGAATCTAGCCTAACAACAAGTCGGCATATGCCACGTGTGATGGCATTAGAGAGAAGCTCCATCAACGCACTGTACTCAGCGATGTTGTTTGTTGATAGACCAATACATATCCCTCTGAAACTCACTAACCCGCCGCTTGGATCGAAAATGGCCCAGGCTGTAGAAGATAAGTTTCACGTACTACGACTAGCTCTATCGGCATATCAAACAAATGATTCCAAAAGGTCCGACATTTGCAACAAATGCAAAGTGGATTACCTAACCAAAATGATAACTCTTGATGAAAACAAAAACGTAACAAAAGCATATTTGTAAAGAGATTACTACACTTAATCAAGCATAGTAATGCTTAAGATACAACCCGTTCTAGGGTTGCGACAGTGGAATCCCATCGTAATCTTCTAGCTCGTAGGGCTTATTTTTCTAATACTCTTTTAACAATGTAGGGGCCCATCCACAATGGTTCAAACTTACCTGCTCCCAATTTACGGAGTTTTGATCATAAAGCAAGACCAAGTCACCTTTTGAGAAGAGATAGGGTTTGACATTTTTGTCAAATTGCGCCTTGACATGTTTCTTATGAGCTTTGTTAGCCAAAGCGACATCATGACAGGTTTAATCTAATTGGATTAGTTCTAAGAAACGAGCCTCTTCCTCTAAATCGGTAAGACCGCTTCCACTGAATCGGTAAGACTGCTTCCAGGCCATACACCAACTGAAAGGGTGTAAATCCGGTCGCATTTCTCATTGATGTCCTATATGCCCACAAGGTTGAGTACAGGATTAAGTGTCAATTTCGTTTGTGGACTCCAATCATCCTTTGTAGCATGCGCTTCAGGACTTTGTTAATGGCCTCAACTTCTTCGTTAGCTTGCAGATAATACGGAGTAGAACTATCATGGGGGTGTCCTAATTTGGCAGCCAATTCAATCATCATGTGATTGCGAAAATGCGATCCATGATCTATGACTATAGCTTGTGGAACACCAAATCTAGATACTACATGATTGAAAAAGAAAAGAGCAGTTGTTTCTCCACTGTTGTTTAATGTAGGCATCACCTCGGCCCATTTTGTAAAATAGTCGACTACGACTATGATATACCCATGCCCCCTGGCTGATGTGGGGTTACATGTCATGAAATCTATGTCCCATTTGGCGAATGGCCCAACAACAACTATTGGATGCAGCGGTGCGGGTGGTAGTCTGGTTTTGCAGTTGAATATTTGACAAGCATGGCAACTTCTGACTACGATTATGCAATCTTTGAATATAGTAGGCTAGAAGTAACCTGCTCGTAAGATATTTTGTGCCGTAGCGTAACCAGATTGATGCCCCCCGCACACACCTGAATGACAATCATTCAGGACTTTTTCAGCCTCCTCATGTGTGAGGCACCTTCGCAGAACTGTATTGACACCACGACGGTAAAGTGTATCACCGACGATTATGTAGTCTTTAGCTTGGTATCGAGTACGTCGTTGTTCAGAGCGAGAGGTATTAGGCCTAAAGGTTTGGGTTTGGAGATAGATCAGTATATCTCCATACCACGGATTGCTTGACGATATCAGAAAAAAAGATTCATCCATGATTGATGCTTTAGATGTTGAATCATTAGACGACGATGGGAGGTCGCATAGTAACTCCGCGAAAACTAGAGATTTCTTTACTTAGGTTTTGTGAATTCCAGATCAAACTCTTGCAAAATGGATATCCATTTTGAATATTTTCCCCCTAGTAATTGACGTGACAGAATGTAAGTCATAGGGTTGCAATGTGTCAAAATGGTAGTTTTGCAAAAGAGGATATAGTGCCGAAATCTTTGTACTGCTTGAACAACTACTAGAGCCAGATTTTCAACATAGGAGTACTTACTTTCTGTATCATTTAAATTTTGACTTAAATAATAGACAGGATGTTCAATTCCATTGTCTTCTTGTACTAAAACCATTGTGATGGTTGTATCTGCTGCGGTGAGACACATTTTAAAGTCTTTTTGATAGTCAGGAGCATACATTAATGATGCTTTTATTAGGGAATCCTTTAAAGCATCAAAGGAAGCTTGCACAACCTAATCCCAGTTGAAGGGCACTTCTTTTTCCAAAAGACGTGTATAACCTTTAGCAAGTTTGGCGTAATTTGGAATGAACCTCCTTAGAAAGTTTGCTTTCCCTTGGAGTTTCTGAATCTGAAGCAATTTGAAGGTGGAGGCATGTCAATGATTGCCTGAACCTTACATGGGTCGGGTCGAATCCTGCCCTTAGAGACTATGAAACCAAGTAAATGACCAAAACTGACATAGAACACACACTTGTGTGGATTGAGTCGTATCTTGTAGTGTCGGTAACATAGAAATATAGCTATCAAATGCTGCGGATAATCAGTCTGATTTCGCAAATGAGCCGATAGGTTGCCGAGATATGGTTGAACGATGTGTTTGATGTCATGGAAGGTGTAGTTCATTGCCCTCTGAAACGTTTCCCCTGTATTCTTTAAACTGAAAGGTAGTTTACGGTACACGAATGAGCCCCACGAACATATATATGTAGTCTTCGACTGGTCATGTGGGCGGATGTTTATTTGATTGTATCCGAAAAATCCATCCATGAATGAAAATATTTTGCATTCGGCACATTCATCAATTATCTAGTTGATGAAGGGTGTAGGGTAGTTGTCCTTTGGACAAGCTTGATTTACATCCTTGTAAACAACGCACACTCTAATCGTTCCTTGCTTTTTCATGACAGGAACAATATTCGATACCCAATCAATTAGAGGAACAGGGTAAATGAAACCAGCATGTAAAAGTTTTTCAACTTCTGCCTTGATGGCAGCGGCTTTCTTTGGGTGAACATGTCGAAGCCACTGTCGTACTGGTTTGACATTTGGATACATCTTGAATTCATGTTCAATGATGCTCGAGTCAATGCCTGGCATTTCTTCATATGACTGTGCAAATACATCTTTGAATTCGCGAAAGAGAGCGGAGTATATTTCCAGTTCTAAAGAAGAACAAGATTTGCCGACATGAATATTCTCTACAACATTAGGTTTGGTCGAGATATTTATGGCGATAGTTTCTTCAATATTGGACAGATTTCACTCGAAATCCACCGTATTTACAGTATTTGATAGAAAATTAAAAACTGAAGGATGATCAAGGTCGCTGGAATAATCTTTGTTATTATCTTGACGATGGGAACAATGGTGGTAATCTTCCCATGGTGCCTCTCCTATCATCATTGACTGAATTATTCCTTCGTCTGTAGAATGTATACGTGACCAAGGATCTGAAGAGGTGCCATATTCTAGAGACCTATTTATCCAAACACTTGATGAGTGTTGGTTTGGGTTTGTTGTCCAGGCCAAGAAAATTGATTGCTACAAAATTTCTATGGGGCTTGGAGGCAATACTTGGCGATGATCCATGCTAACAAAATGTTTAGAAATCTTCTTAATTGTAGAAGATACCATATTACAGGTTTCCACCGTGGCTACTTCTGCCAGATTACTCGGAGGCGGGATGGAAAAAGTACCCATTAAGGCAGGGTCTTTAGGAGGCCTACTCCGACATTTTGAAGTGATTGAGAGCTTCCATGGATCATTGGAATGCTTCCCATAACTTGTGAACTGTTGGGGAAAAAGGTTAGTTGGTCAACGATTGTAATTCTGCCTTGGAAGGGAAATGCAATCTTTCTAAAATATGTTGACACAACAGTAGCCATAGCATAAATCCAGGGCCGTCCTAGTAGGATATTGTAATCGAGGTTTTTGTCGATAACTTCGACTTCAATTTCTACTATCTTGCCCCCTAGTTCAACTTGCAAGTTACTGAATATTCCATATGGCATGTATGTTCTTCCATTGAATGCTTTTAACGTCGTTGATGATCGCGACAAGGGTGGTGAGCCTAAAGTTTTCCAGCAACTCACTGACATAATACAAGTAGATTCCCCCTCATCAATGATTGTTCTATGAACAGTTTTGTTGAGGGCTTTTACCTATATAAGGAAAGTGAGTTGGGCTGGTAACTGAGGTTCATATCCTTTGTGGTTAAAGGCCACAAGATTAGAATCCGTTGGGTCAATGCCACCTATTGCTGATAATAAAGCTTGCTTTTGGGAGGGGCAATTCTGTAGTACTTCAATTGTTGACATAGCAGATGGAAATTGAGCCAGATCCTCTACTATATTATAATTTTGTGCTGCTCTAGCACGGGGACTAAATGATGATTTATGTACTACTCCCTTTGGCGGATTTATCGTTAGTTCAGGAATGATGGGTGGCACAACTTCTGATGAAGTTGTTGTCAAACTACTAGGTTGATCTGTAGCCTTGTTATTTTTTGGCATCTGTGGATTCCTGTAATATTTATTCCTCGTCGACATCAAAGCATCATTTTTCTGCTTCGAGACGGATAACATAAGCACTTGGGATGGAGAAGCATGATCAATAGCAGCCAGATTAGTTTCTGGGTTTGGAAACATATCAGTCAATACTGTGGAGGTGCTCGAAGTTTTTAAAAATTTCTTAACCTCAGCTCAATGCGGACAATTTTTTGTATAATGGTCCTCATTGCATATGAAACATGGTTGATTAGGTTTCTTCTATCTAGCAGGGTTTTCAGAAGATTTTTCAGGAGTTGAATCTTCCTGTTTCTTCTTTTTGTTTTTCCCTTTCTTCTTGACCCCTGGTTGCTTCGGTTCTTTGCCTTTGTCGGATGACACGAAATTAACCTCCAAGGTAGGAAGTTTGTCATTTGATTTTTACTAGAAATTGCAAGGGCATTACCAGTTTGTGCCTTTGTGATTTTTGTACTTGAGGTACTAATCACGCCATCACCGGCATGAGAGTCTCCATTTGATTTAGGAGGTGGAGGAATGGAAAATTTTGGTCTAGGAGCATCAGGGATTTTGTCATAGAGCATGCCAGACTGAGTATAGATCAAGTCTAAATATTGTGCACAAGCAATGACTTGCTGTTCAGTCACAACTCCTCCTTTCACCACATCTTCAGTATAGAAGGTAATAATGACTTAATAAACCACTCAGCTAGAAGTTGACCAGGAACATAGGTCTTTACCATACTCATGAATATGATAAGATATGTGAGTGGCTATTGTCTGTTTAAAATTGGTAAGGAGTTCTGTTCCCATTTCGTACCTTATGGGTAACTGAAAGTGGGTTAAAAAGGTAGTGGCAAGGGCACTGAAGTTATCAAATGAAGCTCTAGGCAATTCGATGTACCATTTCGATGTTGGGTGAGTTAGCGTTCGCTGAAAAAGGCGAAGCCTAATCGAATCATCATTGAGGGTGTTGGATGAACACCACAAATGAAAGTTCATTACGTGATTCGATGGATCTTCACCCAGATTTCCATTGAATTTAGGAATATCTGAGGTAATTTTATAAGGAATCTCTGGCCACCAAGGGGCGTAAGCAATTGGATCATTCATTAACCGGTTCAAATCTGGTAATTCCAGAGTTGCTACAAAGGGCCACTGTTGATTCAAGTTTGGAGAAGCATACCCAGGATAAGATGGGATCACCTGAGCAGTGGGTCTTTGCATACCAGCATAATGTATCTAATGCTCGTAACTTTGATAAGGTTGATGGACATAACCAGTACAGAATGGTTGCTGATAACCGTTTTGAAAATGTGGTTGGCCATTACCTAAAGCGCCTTGTTGCTCAGGTCCTTCGTAAACTTGTTGGAATTGGGGTTGTTGATATTGCACCAGCCATGGTTGTTGAACCATTTGCTGTTTCCCAATACTGGATGATTGACCAAGATGAGTGATAACACCTGTTTGAGCCTAAGTCATTTCGGTTAAGGAAGCACTAATATGAGATTGTGACGGAGCTGTAGAGACAAGAGGCTGTTGTACTACAACCTGATTAATTTGAGGTTGACATACAACAGGCTATGCTTGTACTTGTGACATAGTCACAATAGCAGGTGTAGTGGTAATATTCAACATAGGTTGGGTTGGTTGCATTGAATATATAGCCCTTGGATGTTGAGGCAATATTGGTATCCGACCATCGGATGTAATTCTAGTTTGACCTGAATTTTGTTGTGAGCTCTCATACGGTTGTTCTCCAGGAGGGAATAATGAAAAATCATATTGCCCCTCGTATGGTGGTAATCCAATGTTCAAAGGATAGATGGGTATTTGAATACTGGGCTGCCCAAGTTGAAATTGGTATACAGGATCAATTTGCTGAGCTTCAACATAAGAAATGCCAGATAGGGTCCCGGGGGAACCAACGGGAATAGACCATGTCGTCGAAATAGTCCTTGGGTGGACTCCATCTAGTGATTGATAACTAGTTTGGATAGATGGTATACCAGCAAACATCGTAGGAGTGGTAGCAGGAAGTTCTGCTCTGACTGTATCAGAACAAATTGTCCTAGATGTTGACAGTTATTCAGACATATTTAGTCTATCCAAAATATTTCCTAGTGATTCGACAGGAACTTGCAATGAAGGATAATTGAAAGAACTAACTTCAGAAATAGAAGGATATAAGTGTATCCTAGTTCCAAAATGCAATGGAGTATTGGATGGAAGATCATCTGGAAGGTGCAAATATTTTAACAACCTCTGCAACCAATGCAACATTGATGGACATAGAGAGTGTTAGTGTCAATGCTTTCACATTGCCATCAATGATCAAATAAATCTTTTGCATTTCATATTAGGTGTCCCATTCTGATGAGTTGCACTCCATTAGGTCATGGATCAACTGATGGTAGGGTTTCATTTCATTTGTCCCTCATGCTATTTACCTTCTGACCTATTTCACATATCTTTTCAGTCATTCATAGTCATTCCAATTCACTTCATTTATAAAAACCTGTCTTAGGGTTTAGTTTCATTAGGTCTTAGGGTTTGTTGCCATGGTCATTCAAATGAATAATAAATGTCAGCAAACACATGAGGAGGTTTAAAAACAAAAGTTCAAAAGATCATAGTTTCCTTTTTGTAACCTAAATAAATCTCTTTAACCTCAAAACTTGTTTTGAGGTAAAACAGAGCATTTGTATTTTATTTCCAGGTAATTTAATGTAATTTTATGGTTTCTATATGTAATAAATATTCATATGCTGCACTTGGTCACCTGTTGACATTGCCAACTCTTGCCACTGCAAAAAGTCAAAGAAATTAGCATCAAGTCCACCTGTCCGAAGCCAAAAGGTCAAATATCAGTGAAACAAAGCATTTCAAGAAAGCACATAAAACATTATAAAGTGGGTTTTGATAAATGAAAAATCAAGGGGTTGTAAACCTATAAAAGGCCATCTATGTTTATGTCGCCTCATTTTTGAATTGGAATTGCATTGGACAGCCCAAAACACAATTTTTAGTTGTTATTGAGCAAAAGGAAACAAATTCTTAGTGTTTTTGGAGAAAATCGCAGGCCCTACGCACCTGTCAGCTAGTGCTGTGCATACAATCGGCATTGTGCACCTGGGAGCTCCTACCAGTGTAAAATAACATTGTTGCTGCGCATACAATCGGCGTTGTGCACCTATTGAATGCACCCAGAACCGCTGCTAAATCATATAAATTACCTGAAATCCCCTGAAATCACTTCAAATTGCCAAGTTCACCTCCTTTACAAGTAAGTGCATTCTTCCTCCTTGCTATAAAGTGTTCTTCTTGTTGGTCTTTCATCCATGAAAATCAAACCCTCATTTTCACTGTTTATCATAGTTGTTCATCGTGGTTGCATTATTCACCAAAGTCTTTCATTCATTTTTGCTACTACTGCCAAATTCCATACACTAAAACCTTACCCCCATATAAACCCTATCTCTCATAACACTCCCAAACCCTACTTACATACATAATCCCAAAAACCATATATCCTATATACAAACCCTACTCACTCCCCTTATTCCCTAAATCCCCAAACCATTCACTCCCTTAATCCCATTCATATCCGCATTTCACCTCACCCATTTTCCTTCTTTTTGAAATCTCTTCATACTCATCACTGACCCACACTACTCCTTCATTCCTCACCAGCATTTACAGTCATTAAAACCAATGGACAGTGAATATGAAACTGGAGAAGAGATCCTCAGTGACAGTTTTAGGGAAATAAATTTGTAGCAGAAGAGACCTCACAAAGGGGGAAAGATAACTAGGGAGGAGCCTATTAGTCTGAGAGAATTAATTGCTTGTCCACTTGCCATCTCATGTTTCAAACATCAGTCTTGTTATGGTTTCTGTGAAATGGCGGAGAGGGTCAAATTCCATCATGAATTAGCAAGGCTATTTGTGACACACCTGGACAATAAGGAAATAAAACTTGCTGGAGTTACCTTCACTCTGTCACCTGCTATCATTTCAAAGGCGACAAGAATTCCAAATGTAGGTGAAAAATGGAACAAAGGACAGTACATTGCTAGGGAATACTATGAGCCTTACATCAAGGCTACATACCTTGGCAAATTGAAAAGAGTGTTTCCCTTCAACTTCTTGGAGGACACGTTTTCCCCACTCATGAAGATCATCATTAAATATTTTACTTGTGAAGGTAGGTTTTCACAGTTGTATGCCTACCACATTATATTATTGATGCATTTTACTAGAGTGAGAATGATGGATATTCCTTACTTCATGTTCTGGAATATTGAAAAGATGGCACACTATGTTAAGAAAAAGCCATATCCCCAACAACTGAATAGCATCTACCACTTCTTTTTGATCAAGATCATTGTCTTACATCAGTTGAATCTACTAAATATACCATGGGAAACCTTCATTTCTCATGAGGTATTCAAAGGCCTTTCAATATTTTCATCAGTGCATCAGGAGGAAGGTGGACCTTCAGGACATGAACAAGTTAAAGAAGTTAAAACTATTGGAGTGCCAATATTTGTCACTTATGAGAGAGGCACTAGGAGACTTTTTGTAGTTGCTAGGCGAGTATTATCTCCACAAGGAGTGGAAGGGGTCTCTCCTTCATCTACAGGCCATAGGAAAATGCTATCTCCATAATGAGTGGAAGGGGCTTTGCCTTCTTCTTCAGCAAAATAGGCTCATGTTGGGTAGCACAGCAAGTACAAAGGTAAAGCCAAAGGAAAATTGCAAGAGGTGGATCCTAGTGATGAGCAAGAGAGAGACTTTGACTTAGTTGTTCATGAGGAAGCACAGGGAATTGATGTCATTGATTTGGAGACTCAAAGTACTAAGGACATCATCAAGAAACAATAGGCTGACATTCAAGCCTTGTTAATGAATTTGGAAAGGGCAAAGTAGATCATTAATTACCTTAAGTAGGAAAACAAGCAAATAACTGACAAGCAAGTTATCATGGAGTTGCAAATAATTAGAGAAGAGAGGCAAAAGGCAAAGAAGGCAAAGGTCAATATGACCTCCATTGAGCAAGAAATTGAGAATGACTGCGAAACTTGGTTAGAGAGGGTGAACATTCACTTTGAGAAGCTGCTTGAAAAGGCCAATAAAGAAACGAAAATGCTTCGCCACATGGCTTATCATATGACTTGGAACAAGATATGTAATATAAGGATAATAAAGCATAAGGAAAGGCTGAGGAAGGCTTTGAGAAGCAAAAAGAAGCAAAAAAAAAATAGAAATCCCAGTTGATGCCTCAGTAGCTCATCAAAGCAGTGCTTGAGGGTGCCTTGTGCCAATTTTGGGACAATTTTGCGACAATTTTGGGACAATTTTGCGACAATTTTGGTAAAATTTTGAATTTTGAAACACAGGAAATCCCAACAGGTGTGCAATGCCACCGGCGCTGCGCTTTTGACCGGGGCACTTTCTAGGAGAGTGGTTTGCATTTTTGGATTCAGCATAAAAAAATTAAACAAACCCAGAAAGTTTCATCAAATTTGGAGCAGATCTCGATCACCTAAAGGCCAAAAAACCATAAAAAATGACCTCTCTGCCACTTTTTTGACACATAGGAAGCAATCTTGGGAGATTCCATTTTTGAGGGGGAAAATGACCTCCAAATTCAAAAATTCAAGATGTTACATAAACTAGACATGCATATCTTTCCAACAAGCATCTTGGGATCAATTTGGTTAAGGGGAAGGCCCCCAAAAATGGCTTGGAAAAAGCGTTGCGCATAGGATCAGAGGCGCTGCGCATAGAATGGATTTTGCTAGTTTTGCCCAAAAATCAAAATTTCGCCTACTTTTCTATAATTTGAATTTTTCTCTCCTTTTGGATGAATCTATGAATGTAAATGATGTTATGGTATGTAAATGTAATTGAAAAATGACTCTTGAGGGTAGATTCATCATTTTGAGGTGGTTTGGGGTTGAATGAATCAGTTTCCATGGTTTTAGAGGCAAGTTGTTCCACTGCCTATATTCCTATTCTTAGTTTAGATATGGTTGAAACCACCCCTCTTCTCATGTATTCGACCCCTGATGGCTATCACAGGTGGTTTGGCGCCTATATTATGTACTTTCTTAGTCATTTGTAAAGGTTGGAATCTTGTGGATGCTTTGAGCTTCATTGTGCACTTGTATCAGTAGTTTGGCAAGCAAATAAACCAAGATTTGCAGCTATTTTTGTGGGATTATTGTGTAATGTGTTTTTGCATTATTTCTTCTTCTGTAATTATTTTTTCCCATTTTTTATATGTGCCAACATCTATTTCTTTCTTCTTAACTAAATGAATCAATATAGATAGGTGGAATACATTGATATCAGTGCTCTGCCTTGGAAATACATTTAGTTCTTAATGTTTTCTACTGTTTGAAGAGGATTCATGACCTTTGCATGCCCTTCTCAACCCCTCACTAGTATTTAACCTACCATATCACTCAATTCCAAGTGCTAAAACACCTACCTACCTCGCCCCATAGAACACCTTGCATTTCTGAGTTGATTTCCCAGACCCAAAGTTGCTTGCTCCTTTGATCCAACAACAAAACCATCAAAATCAGCCAAAAACCCTAGAGCTACTATACCTAGCCTAAAATCCATATTTGAAATAGTCATCAATTGAGATTAACAAGGAGAGAGCCCTCTCCCGACCTGGTAAGGCTAGCTACCAGGTTAAGCTTGGTTTGGGGTTGTCCTAGGATTACATCCCTTTAGCCTGAGGTCGATCTAGCCTCTAACAGAGAGGAGAAGTGATGGAAGTTGCATCATGAGCTAAACCCAAAGAATAAGAAGAAATATAATACTAAGAAGAATCTCATGGCTACAAATTCAAGAAACCAATTTGAAAGTAGCTCAAATGTGGATGTGAATATCGTCTGCATGTCAGTGTAGAAGGAGGTGAATCTGAGTAGCCTTCAGCAAAAGGAAGAGAAAGAAATGACCAAACTTTTCCATATAAAGATACATGTCAAGAAGACAAAGATTGATGCTTTGTTTGACTCAGGAATGCGAGTGAATCTCATTGCAATAGATATGGTCAAGAAGTTGTGGTTGGAAGTTTGTGATCATCCAAACCCATATCCATTGGGATGGGAAGTAAGGATGTAGAGCTGAAGGTAACAAAACAATGTAAAATTATATTTTCTATTAATGTTTATTTTATTGATGAAGTAGATCTAGATGTGGTTCCCCTTTATGTATGTGGACTCGTGTTTGGGAGTCCATACATGTACATGCAAGATAAAATATTCATGAGGAGAGCCAATCAGTACTGACTCATCAAGGATGATTTTTTTTTCATTCTCAATGTGCATAAAGGCAAGTCGAAAATTTCACTCGTAAGTTCGAACCAAGCCAAGAAATTTATCAGTTCCAACATGGCGTATGTTTTATTGTTTTTAAGAGAAAGTCAATATGATCGTACCTTTCCCATAGAGAGTGAACTCCATATTGCTCAAGTTCTTCTCATTTTTTCAAATTCCAATGAAATGGGGGGAATTCCTCCCATTCCAAAGGGACGAGAGGACAATAATTCTGTTCCCACAACACAACGGGGAAATCCTCCCATTCCCACAACACAAGGGGGTGATCCTCTCGTTCCCACAACACAGGGGAGCAATTTTCCTGTTCCCATAGAACAAGGGGGGAGTTCTTCTATTCCATCAACACAATGGGACAATCCTCCTATTTCCATTGGACAAGGGGGTTATTCTCCCATTCCCATGACACCCCATCCATGTAGTATGGTCATTTCCTTTGATTGGAGTTGACTGGCAGGATTTTATCTTCCTCCTTACATGCCCTTCTAGATCATAGTACGGGCTTATAATACAATTGTACCTAACAAAATTATAGATGAAGGCACATCTGTTAGTATTACGTCGTCAACTACTTGGCAAGCTTTGGGTTATTTGTAGCTTGTGCCCGTTACCTAGAATTTGTTGGATTTTAATAGAGGAATCAGTCAACCGTTAGGAATCCTTCCCCAGTGTCCTATTACTTTGGTAGGAAAGTCTGTCTAAATTAATGTGATGGTAGTCCAAGTCCCTTTGGATTTTAATTTACTCCTTGGGCGTGACTATGTTTATGACATGGGAACTCTTGTCTCTTCACTCTTTTGTGTGATGTGTTTCCCACATGAAGGAAGAATAATGACCATTGAATAAATTTAATTCATTGGTCCTAATTTAAATTCTAATCAACCAGCTTCCCGAAATGGTCCTTACATGCAAGTGGTATCTCCCCTGCCACATATTAATTATGTGGAAACTTGTTCTATGCCTATGTCTACTGATGATCTAGTAGGTGATGCAGTGCAACATGTACTAGGGGCATTGGGGTCTGATCTTTCTATTAGATCCCTTGATATGTATCCCTTCCAGAGTGTTATCTGACCATATGATGAGAACCCCTTGGAAGCCATGGCCTCTTGGAGGTCATGATCGAGGTCCTAGATCAGATTTCCTTGTCTTGTGTCAACCTCCATAAAGATGAAATAAGATTCTCAGAGCAAAGTTCCTTTTCTTGTGTCAAGCTCGTTAAAAAAATGAAACAAGGTCCCATGAGCATATTTTTTTTCCTATGTCAAGCTCGTTAAAAAATAAAAAATATCCCCTTCCAATTCGAGCCTTTGATTAGATCTCATAAATTCCCAATAGAGTCTTTCACTTGATCTCATGAACCTTCATTCCATCCACTTATTAGTAATTGGTAGTCTACTTAGGTGAATGAAATGAATCTTGGGGGTCATGTGTCTCGAATTAAGTCATTATGCTGGGGTAGGAAAAATTATATCAAACATAGTTTTCCTTTGTTTCAAGGTGTCAAAATGAAACCACTCTCAAGCATACTTTCCCATGTTTCAAGCTTGTGTAAAAATGAAACTATTCTCATCTTATCTCTCGTGATTTCCATTTTTTATGAACTTATTTTTTCTAGATGAGCCTTGGTTTTCTCATTCCATCATCACCATCTGCTTGACCGATCATACACTTTCACTTGGTTGTTTTACCCTTTCCTAAGGAAGTGCTGTAAAAATACTCAGAGGCATTGATCTAAAGGATGGACTTATGGATCAAGCATATGTTATCCTCCTCAAGCTTTTAAAAAAATAAAGAGTTACTGACTAGCAATGGTTGGGAAATTGGGAAAATGGGATACTCCACCTATCAATGGCAGTGAGTCGCTCTTGAACATGTCACTCTTGCACATCACCTCCATGGTTGTTGGGTTAGGAAATCTTCTTGTCTTTTGGTTCGTCACACCATTTCAAAGCCTCAGTTTTCAGTTTTGGGTCAATGTTACCAACTCTATTCAGTGTCCCCGATGTGTTCAGGAGACTTCATTTAGTTGATATTTGCTACGATAATCTTAAGCCTTCATTCCATGTATGCCATTCCTGAACTAGTTCAACATTAGCATCATTATATCTCAAATCATGAAACCCATTTCATGTTGTTGATGAGGGATACATCAACGCCCTCCTATGATGGGTTTCTTCCTATCGACATCAACTCATTATCCAAGAAGTTGACTTAGAAACTCTTCCTTTAATACCTTGGGACTTGTATTCATGAATGGAAAGTATCCTCGCTCTCGGCGACATGTTTTCATCATTGAACTTCGACCAATAGATTCCGTGTGGTGTTCGACTTCAACTCATTCATTCACACCATACATATTGCATTGTTGTACCTTGAGATCCATTAAAATCATCGATGGTTTCTCTCGTGTCTGCTAACGACTTACATCATTGGTTGGTAATCAGGTGGTGTTTACCATGTTCAACTCAAGTTCCTTTATTTACATGGTTAGAATCATACATTAGACGATTGAGTGGACAAGATAGAAGACCCTAGATCTAGTTCCATCCATTTGGGCTGTGATTTTAGGATTAATGCAAGATTACGAAGCATGATGGATATAATCATACAAAAAGTCATCCAATCATGGGTCCACGCTTTATCATTAGTGGACGTGACTTATTGATAATTATACATGTGATGTTAGCTTATGTGATGATTATGGGTATGCCTCCCTCAATAGAGATATCATGAAAAAAACGTATTGGAACAGATGATGATTCGACCCGTTTTTATTGATCCGAACATGTCGCAAGGCAAAGTACTTCAATCATTAGCTGTCATTTCTGACTTTGTGCTTTAGGGTGGAATTTGTTATCGGCCATTGTCACATTTGGCCAATAGGCCTACAAATTGGATCAATTAACACTCGTGAACACCTTGTCATCACCCCTACACAAGTCCATAAGCATGACTCTTCCTAATCCCTGAGTTTCTAGGATAGACTGATTCATTTCAGTACTTTTAAGGCCCAACGCACCTTGGACCTTTAGGGACTTGCATTCAACAACATGTTTCTCATTTGTACACCAAATCTGATCAACAATAGGTTACCCCTTGTTGGGGGTGAGCTGATTCTAGAAATTTGGAAAAAATAAAGAGAATCTCGAAGCTTCTCCTTCCAGAAGCTTCTAGTAGTTTTTACAACCATTTACCTAGGATAAGAACTTTGAATCCTATTTGATCCTACCTTGAATATTTCACCTCTTATCCCTTGAGCTCATCCTCCCTTCCTAAGTGAATCCCAAGCCTATATTGGTAAATGGATAAGAATTCCTAAACTGCCACACTCTGCTACAAATCTACAACCATCTACAACATCAAGGTGGGATTTTGGAGACTAATCATACCCTCATGTTGTTGCTTTGATCCTAAGAGAGTTATAATTTCCATGCATTAGGGTGACATTGAAGTGTGCTTTGTGATGAGGAAGGACAAGACATCTTGGGAGATCTCTACAATATCAGCTTCCATTTTTGGTCGTAAAATATCTCCCTTTCATATTGATACAAAGAGTATATTGTTTTCCTATATGTGTTATCTTGTGTTTACATTCATGTATTTCAATGCTATGCTGATCCATTGAATAACGTGATTGGATAATGCTACATAGATTTCATAGATCTTTGGCCTGTGTTGATAGTTTGTGTAGGATATAATTATAACGATTGGAGCTTACAATCCAAGAGGAGAGAAGAGATTGCAACGGATCACATCTTTCCATTCTCCAATTTATCTAAGGAGAACTTTATGTTCTTTGCCTTCAAATCAACGAAATAATTTTTACAAATGCAATGAAATTGTGTCCCACCTGAAATTTGTGTGGCACTCATTGTTGATCATGGCACTACTTGTACTTAATATTGGATCTCTGTAAAATATCATGGATGTGTTGAATATTTTCAATGAATTTGGTGGCTTCGTTGTCCTGAGAATGAGCATGTGAATATTATGCCTGTATGGACACAAGGGGCATTGTTATATCAATAGATTCCAATGATTTAAATCCTATTCCCAAATTAAAAGAGTCGTGGATGATTGTGGCATAGAAGGTTTGTTGTGGTTGTGCTTAACATAGGGGAGGCTTTCATCCCATGTGCATGGATTCTTGGAGTTTACATACACAATACATGCACGATCATCCTATTGATGACCTTTATCTAACCATCACTTTGGGGGTAGAAGGGAATGGATTTGGTGAGCTTGGTATCCAACAATGACCAGAGGCTCGACTAAAATGTGTTTAGGAACCTACTCTTTCGATATGATATGATGGTTTATGGTATCCAAAATTGTACCTATATTGATTCGAAGAAGATCTTGGCTATGGCCTTCACTGTGATATTCTTCTTGCAGGATCTCAAAATGACCATCATAAAAAATAGATCAACAACTACGAAGACACATTCATTTCCTTGCTTGGTTGATGGAAGACCAGACATGTAGTCCATCGATACGGATTTTTAGGGCCATTTTTTAGTATCGAGAGGGGTGTACAAACATCTCTTCTTAATGGTTGGTTTTGAAATGACATAGGAAATGTAGGACCCAATATAATTTTTGAAATTCCATTTAAGTTTTGGCTAATATAAATACTTTTGTAGCATGACCACTATCTTTTCAACACGAAAGTGTCATGTGATCTGACTATAGTGAGTTTCCCAAATCACCTTTGCATGCTCTCTTGAAGGAACAAAAACATGTCCCAAATGGAATTACAATCCATCCTAAAGATGAAATCTAGTGATAGCCATGCCCATGCTTAGCATCTCGTAGGTGGTAGAAAAGTTGGGATCACTCTCATAGATTTGAGGCCAATCAAAGGCACGATGTTTGTAAGAGTGGAGCACCATGGTTATTTCTACAACTAAAGGATAACTAAGGTAGTCAACGATGAAATTTATGCTTCCCATGTTATGTTTGATATTCATATGAATTTTTTTGCAAGTATGTGGACCAATTTTTATGGTAGTTGTTTTGCAATTTTCCTTACGTTTGCATGAACTGCAAAGGACTTCGATCTGTCTGGATGGCTATCTCTTCCTAAGTATTTAGTGCTTCCATTGGCGGAAATATTGTACAATGGAATACATTTCTTTATCAAAGGTGAGGTACTTATAGATGACATATAATAGTGTCTCACAATGGTAGGCCACCAGATGACCGTCCTGAGTAAAAAATGTGATCACACATTGTCTGAAGCATTTGTCTCAATCTCAAAAGGTTGTTATAGATTGGGTAAGGAGAGCACTAGGGCTGAGCATAGGCTATGTTTCAAATCATCAAATATTTTTGTTGCAACTTTCTATAGACAATTTTTCTTTACCTCCACCCTTGGTCACTTGGTTTAGGGCCCATGCACTGTAGGAGAATCCCAACACAAACTTGCGATAGAAATTGACAAGGCCTAAGAAAATCTAAAGCTTAATTAGAGTGTTCGAGGCTGGTCAGTCACTAATGAATTAAATCTTAGCTAGATCAATATGCACACCATGCTCATCAATAAATTATCCTACTTATTTCTCCCTATTAATGCCAAAGGAACATTTTTCCAAGTTAGGATGTAGCTTGTGTTGCCGCGGAGTGTGAAGGACCTATTGGATATGTTGTAATTGTTCTACCCAAATCTTATTGAATATGAGGATATCATATAGATATACCACTACAAATGATTTGGAGAAAGGCCCCAAGGTATCATCCATCATCGTCGCGGAAGTTGTTAGGGGATTCGCCAAACCAAAGGCATGACCAACCATTTAAAAGTAACTTCTTTGGACATGAAATCAATATTCCATATATTAGTTCCTTCTATTGGGATCTAGTGGTAGCTGAACTTCAATTCAATATTATTGTAGTACTTGGTCCCCTTGAGCTAGTCAAGAAGGTCACCAATTCAAGGAAAATTGTACCTGTTCCTAACTATGATTTTGTTTAGAGCCTTGTAAACAGTCCAGAGCCACTGGGTCTTGTCTTTCTTTTATATGAGTAAAATTTGGCTTCTGTAAAGTGAGGAGCTTAGTTACATGTTCCCTTGTTGGGGAAAATCTTACATTTGGTGTTTGATTTCCTTATTTTCTAGAATAGAGGGGTGATATATTGGCCCATTGGATAAAGGTGTGCTAGGGGTCTGATCGATTTAATGTTTGACTTGATAATATTGAGGTACCCTATGGGTGAGGAAAATATGTCTTTGTATTCTTCCACGAACTTTTCCACTTACTTTTTCTACGTAGAGAGGCTCTATGTGGAGGTCATGGAAGTGGAAACAACCTTCTGCTCACTTTGAGAGTGAATAAGGAAGAAGACAAATTCCCCGGTCTGGGAGATGATCTTCCCACTTTGCCTAGGTAAGATCAAAGAAATGACAATAGGCATATCTACATATGGTATCATGTATAGTTGTTTTCCCAAAGTAATAATAACACTGCAAGGTCTAGAGTCATATAAAACATGATGCTTCCACAAGTATGCTTGGCCTAAAAGAACATCACATACTTGAAGGGGGAAATATCACACAATACCTCATGCTTGAATTTCTTGATGTCATAGGGCATGCGACATTGTTGGATGACATAGAGATCTCACCCTTGTTAGATCCACCCATTGGTGTATGGATACTGTTGGGGTTTGTCAGCGGGTCCAACCACTTGACGACCTCTACTGGGGTGATGTTATTTTGACTTTCACTATGAATAATGAATTGTATTGGAGCACCCTCCACCCACATCTACTAGCGAAAAGGTGCTGACCTTCCTCCAATTCTTCAGGTTCACTTAGTTGAACCTTTGTGGTACAAATGGTGTGACTCGATTCTACGTTAATGATCCAATTCCCCTTATCTAGATTTGATTCAAGGTCAAAACTACATTTGAATATGAGGCTTTCAACTCAACAACTAATAAATTCTTTGAGCAAAATTCATCGGTGTTATGCCAAGTGCTAACTCACATCACTTTTTCATGCCTTTCTTGATCTTCTAATGCAGGAGCGTACAACTCAGCAATTTCGTTATGTTTTAGTTGACTTAGGGGGTCTTGTGTTTTCAAGGAAGTTGGATTCCTATGTATTTAATCATTAATCTTTTGAGTGATTAGAATATGAATTAATTAGATACTGTGAGGATATATGTAAATGCTCTCGAATGTAGGAGAACATGGGTGATTAATGATGATGAGAGAGTTAGAAATCAATTGTCAGTCTTGGACTAGAAAGTGGTTTCATGATTCGAGGAGCTAGAGAGGATTCTTAGGGATAAGTAGGAGTCAAAAGTGGACTTAGAGGATAATTAGGATTTAGTTCAATAGATTAAGGATCTGAACTAGAATTAGTTCAACATAACCTTTTGCATAAATGTAAGCGTAAGAGACATAAAGAGTCAGTAGTTAGAGAAGTCAATCAATCAGATAGTAAGCCTACGTGAAGGAACAAAGGCCATTGATACAGAAGATCAGGCCAAGGAAAGAGTTCCTGTGTAAATACATGTTTATTAAATAGAAAACTCAATTATGAGTTCATGTGTGTGTATTAAGTAATTGAGATGTATATTGTATATGATCTTGAGTTATTTTGTGTAACTTAGGTTGCAGGTGCAGATCCAAATGGGAGGCGAAACACAAAGAAGAGTAACAGAGAGGTGTTACGGCTTTGTACACATCGACAGTATAGGAGGAAGCCTTTAGTGTTACAGTGAAGGTGGAGGAGCTTAAAGGTGCGAGTGGAGTTAAGTTAAGGAGAGACTTGATGCAGAAGAGCTAAAGACCAGAACCCTGGAGAAAGACAAAACCATAGAAGAATACTGAATAAGTAGCATAAAAACGAAGCAAGAAAAGGACGAAGAAGTGAGATTTCGATATAGAGGAACCATCAGATCATTTAGATTGACATATATGAATGGCAGATAAATGGACCGCGAGGATAGGAGAGTGTAGAAATTCTAGATCGGGGTTGAAGACACGCACTGAATCACAACCGTCGATCTAGATTTCAACTGCTTACGTCATAATCAACTATGGGGGTTGAGCGTTTGGTAAGTTGTGTGCTAGTTGAAGGGCCACAAGCCGTAGGAATTGATGACCTTTGTCATCCAATAGATATCGGGCCGTAAAGAGATTGAACTTTAACTGCAAGGGCGGACCCGAACATTTATGGATCGAGGACGGATAATACTCATGGGCTTTGTGAGGGCGGATAATCATCATGCAAGTGGTCTGTGCGATATCATTTGGACTGTCGGATCAAATTGGTTTTGATTTATGGCACAATATCACTGAGAAACTCTATTGATTGGGAAATGCATCAACCGTCAGATTCAAGACAAGGTCGACGGTGGAGATTGACTGATAAGATTTGAGTAGAGCGGACCCGAGAAGGTTATAGGTGCGGTTTTATGTTATTTGAATTATGGTTGTGTTATCGCATATCACATGCAAGAGGGGATGAATTCATAGGTTAGTGCGATGCGAGATTGTGACAACCGTTGATCTGGTGGATGAGATCAATAGTGGAAAGGGAAATCACATATCACAAGTTAGGAATCTTGAGTGCATGTTCTACTCTGCGATTGTGCTAAAGGATGAGCTAGCACATAAAGTGGGGTTTGGTTAACATGCAAGGTTATATAATTAACCAAAGTTGCCATAAAGGATGAAGGGTTGAGTTATAGGATTCCGTAACAAAGGATTACCAAAGGGCTAGATTGGGGTTAGTTATTAACTCGTTTTGCATGAGGGTTTGATTAAGGGGCCTCAAGCCTTAATTTATGAAGGTTTGACCAGGAGGTCATGTAATTCTTGGGATTGATGAGATTACGCATTTTATATGCATACTGTGGGTATACGCAGGGTTTTCCTACGTCAGAGTGGTATCAGAGCTAGTTAAAGCTCTTTTTAATTAAAGCAGATTTGTGCAAAATACAAGTGTGATTGCAAAAGAAAGAGGATATCAGGTTATCTGAATTTGATAAGTAGAAGGCATGAGATAAGATGAGAGTAAGTGATACTCTTAAGAAGACATTGTGGAAGCATAAAGAAAACATAGTGATGTTTGTTTTCTTGAGGAGAACGAAGATTCACTCGAATGTGAAGAGTGGATGGAGTCTGCTTGTGAAATCATACAGGTATTGTTTATTTAACTCTGGTTTGAGTTTTGTAGGTTAAAGAGAGAGTAAATATTGATAGAAGCAAATAAAAAAGGAAAGTTGTATGTGTTCTAAAGAACAAAGTGAATGAAAAGTGGTAGTGAACATGAAGAATCCAATTGAAGGTTGGACAGAGAGGATAAGAGTGTTCTTCGAAGGAAGCTGAGCAAAAGCATTTTAAGGTGGCCATAGGAATTTGGCAGCAACAAACTTTTGAAAGCTTAGAAATGATCTTTGGTTTGAATATCATTAACAGTAGTTAGTGAAGCATATAACTAAGAAGATCACAACCTGAAGAGCAGTGATGAAGGAAGCCAAAAAAGGAAGGTGAAAAGATTGCAGCAACCTAGAGCAAGGAGTGTTCAATTGGTTCCAGAGGAAAGAACTAGATAAATGCTAAAAGACTAAGCTTAGAAGAGAGAAGCTTAGTGAGGCATATGTAGCAAGAAGGAGACTTGTTACTGAAGAGGTATTGTTGCAACTCACGAAGGAAATTCCACAAAGGATGTGGGTAGAATTGCTAAGGGATGAAGGAAGTTGATAAGACTTTCTAAGTGGAAGAAGAGGTGGTCAGAATCAAGTATTTCATTGTGATTGAAATACAAGACATCTGTGTTCTTAAAAGGTGCATATGAGTTGAAGCCTAGAAGGAGAAGAGAGAAGTGCTCAAAATAGATTCCAGAGAATAGAGAACCAAGGGCTTGCCAAAAGACCAAGTACAGAGTAAAGCTTGGTGAGGTAAGTGGCAGCAGGGAGGACTTGTTGTTGCAGAGGCTTTAAATGAAGCTCATAGTAAGTGAGTGAGGAACTCATGAAAATAGAGAAGAAGATGACTATTGATAGTCATAACAGAGATAACAGAGGTTCTGAGGAAGACCACAACAGAAGAAAAGTGAAGAAGGAGGATGCCAAGGAAAATGTCAAGAGGATGAGTCAAGAGGAGCTTGACAAAGAGATTGCATAGATGAAAGAAAAACTCAATGTATTAATGATGATACTTGAGGAAAGCCAAAGACTAGGTTAGGTCTTGAAGAAAAAGCCAATGAAGTGGCATAAGTTATGAGAAGGCTACAAAAGAGACAAGTGAAGAGCCCGGTGGAAGAACTCAAAGAGGCTGAGTTAGAAATAAGTGTCCATTTTTGAAGCAGAACAGGGTGAAGTTTTGGGTGAAGATGAAGACTTGAAGACTGAAACTTCAAATGATACCGAAAGGTCACATGATTTTAAATCTAATAATTTGGGTATGTTTGCAGGTGAAATATGCGAAGAATGACAATTCGTTGATATTGTCATAAAGAAGGAGGAAGAAGACAGGCAGAATCTAAATTTTGTTATGAAAGAAGATGAGATAGATAGGTCTCATGTAAATGTCTGTACACAGTTGGGGAAAAGTTTTACTTTTAAGCATAATGCAAGGACTAGAAGTAGAGGAAGTTTGACTCATGATGATGGCAAAAAGAAAGAGGAAGTAGAGAAAGATATCAAGTAATCAAGTGAAAGACTTGTTGAGATTGAAGGGAAGACCATCAAAATATTTATGAGTCATGTAGAGGACTTGGAACAATAGAAAGACTTTAGTAAAACATTGATGTTTGGGGTTGTTAGAAGACACGAACAATTTCTTATGAAGGAAGGGGAAGAGATTCAGTCTGAAGAATTGATATGTGAAGCAACAATTGAGACTGTTGAAATCAGTAATTTTCAAATTAATAATTTAAGTATAAATGCAAGAATCATAAGTGGTGATGAAACACTTATGAAATGTCACGGAGAAATTGAATTGTTGGAGTATTTGCTGGGAAATTCAGAGTATGACAGTATGATTGCAGATGAAGGAGTTCACTACAGTGGATAAGAGTAGGAAGAAACCTTTGAAACAGATGGTGTGGATGAGAGAATAGCTGACAGGCTCATGAATTTGTTTGAGAATTCAAATCAACATCCTGATGTGCTGATAGAGGAGGAGAAATCAGAGCAGCATATTGATGTGTTGCCAAAGGAAGAAGAGGCATAGAGGCCTTATGTTTTTTATTTTAATAATTGTTTTGTGAGTGCAGGTTTAGTTGGATATGCTAGAGAAAATTTGGCACAGATGAGCAGCCAAATAAAAAGGAAAAAGGAAGATTATGTGGAAGTATTTAATCCATGGAACAAAGATGTTCAATAGCTGGAGGAAATGTTGGACAATCAAGATTCAATACAGAAAAAGATAATCATGAAAGAGGGTAAGGATGTAAGAGTGGTAGTAAGGAACCAACGACTACACGTAAGGAACCTGCAATTACAAAGTGATGATAACCATTAGAATATTAAAGTTAAATTTAAAGAAGAGACTATGTTGGCTGAAAACATAGTAAAGGATCATCATTCCATCACGATGATAGGCACAGTGGAGATAACCAGGGAAACTGTTGAGGCAATCAATAAAGGAGAAGGAATAAACTCTCATCAAGGGATTAGTGAGTGAGAGAAATAATTGGAGCTACTAGAGAAATGGCTGAAAGCACCAATAGCGATGAAAGAACCTGATGAAGATTGTAAAGGATATGCAAGAGAGGAAGAGAAGAGAGTCCAGCAAAGAAGTGAGTTGGACATATAAATTGAACTGATGATGGATTTGATGAGAAAAGAGTCTCAAAGGAAGAAGACAAAGAAAGAAAGCAAAGCAACATCAAGAAAAAGACAGCAGCAGATTGTGAGAGCATAGCTAGTGGGGCAATGCAACATAAAGTGTGGAAACTTGGAGAACAACAACAAACAACAACAGCAACCAAGAATAGACTACAGAACAAAGTATGGGATCCAGGGAGACAAAAGACAAAAGCACATGATCAGGAGATCATGATTATTTTAACCTTGGAAGTCTGATGCAGGAGCATATAGCTCAGAAATTTGGTTATGTTTTAGTTGACTTAGGGCGTCTTATGTTTTCAAGGAAGTTGGATTCCTATGTATGTAATCATTAATGTTTTGAGTGATTAGAATATGAATTAATTAGATATTGTGATGATATTTGTAAATTCTCTCGAATGTAGGATAACATGGGTGATTAATGATGATGAGAGAGTTAGAAATCAATTGTAAGTCTTGGACTAGAAAGTGGTTTCATGATTCAAGGAGCTAGAGAGGATTCTTAGGGATAAGTAGGAGTGAAAAGTGGACTTAGAGGATAATTAGGATTTAGTTCAGTAGATTAAGGATCTGAACCAGAATTAGTTCAACATAACCTTTTGTATAAATGTAAGCCTAAGAGGCATAAAGAGTTAGTAGTTAGAGAGGTAGTTAGAGAAGTCAATCAATCAGATTGTAAGCCTACACGAAGGAACAAAGGCCATTGATATAGAAGATCAGGCCAAGGAAAGAGTTCCTATGTAAACACATGTTTATTAAATAGACAACTCGATTCTAAGTTCATGTGTGTGTATTAAGTAATTGAGATGTATATTGTATACGATCTTGAGTTGTTCTGTGTAACATAGGTTGCAGGTGCAAATGTAGAAGGGAGGCAAAATACAGAGAAGAGTAATGGATAGGTGTTATGGATTTGTACACATAGACTGTAAAGGAGGAAGCCTTTAGTGTTATAGTGAAGGTGGAGGAGCTTAAAGGCGCGAGTTGAGTTAAGTTAAGGAGAGATTTGATGTAGAAGAGCTAAATACCAAAACCCTGGAGAAAGCCGAAACCACAGAAGAATAATGAAGAAGCAACATAAAAATGAAGGAAGAAAAGGACAAAAAAATGAGATGTCGATACACAGAAACCATCAGATCATTTAGCTTGACGGATATTAATGGCACAGAGATGGATCGTGGGGATAGGAGAGCGCGGAAATTCTAGATCGGGGTTGAAGACCCGCACTGAATCACAACCGTCAATCTAAATTTCAACTGCTTATGTCATAATCAACTATGAGGGTTGAGCGTTTGGTAAGCTGCGTGCTAGTTGAAGGGCCACAGGCCGTAGGAATTGATGACCTTCGTCATCCAATGGATATCGGGCTGTATAGAGATTGAACTTTAACTGCAAGGGCGGACCTGAACATTTATAGATCGAGGACTCATAATTCTCATCAACTCCGTGAGGGCAGATAATCGTCATGAAAGTGGTCTATGCAACATCATTTGGACCATGGGATCAAATGGGTTTTGATCTAAAGCACAAGATAATCGAGTAGCTCTGTTGATCAGGAAAGAAATCAACCGTCGGATTCAAGACAAGATCAATGGTGGAGATTGAGCAATACGATTTGAGTAGAGTAGACCCGAGAAGGTTATAGTTATTTGAAGTCTGGTTGTTTTATGGCATATCGCATGCAAGAGGCGATGAAGTCACAGGGTGGTGTGATGTGATATTGTGACAACTGTTGATCTGGTGGATGAAATCAATGGTGGAAAGGGAAATCACATATCTAAAGTCGGGAATCCTGAGTGCATGTTCTACTCCACGATTGTGCTAAAGGATGAGCTGGCACATAGAGTGGGGTTTGGTTAACATGCGGGGTTATATAATTAACAAAAGTTGCGATAAAGGATGAAGGGTTGAGTTATAGGATTCCGTAGCAAAGGATTACCAAAGGGCCAGACTGGGGTTAGTTATTAACTCGTTTTGCATGAGGGTTTGATTAAAGGGCCTTAAACATTAATTTATGAAGGATTGACTAGGAGGTCATTGTAATTCCTAGGATTGATGAGATTACTCATTTTATATGCATACTGTGGGTATACGCAAGGTTTTCCCGCGTCATCTTCCCATTACCTTTCTTTGCTCACATCATAGATGGTTGTCTTGGGGTGGTTAATATCAGCTCCATCCTTTGTTATTTGGGTTGGGGCTATGTTTCCATTGTTTTTGATCGAAGGAATTCACAGATCCAAACTCTCACTTCTTTTTTTTAATTTTCTACTTGATTTTGATAGCATATCGACACATCATGCCTAATGAAAAGATCTCTAGAAATTCCATTTATGTTTGGATGTATCTATATATACTGCCATGATACTTGAGCACTAAAAGTCACTTAAAGTCTTTTGATACCCAACTTGGTGGGTGATCCGAATTGGATCCTTAAACTTTTCCATGACTATTTCAAATTATGTCAGGCTTCAAAATCTTATGAATAACGAGCTTATCAGAAATGAACTCTGGATAGTAGCAGTTTGTAGCCAGCACAGAACAATGAGGACCCTCGGTCAAAGCGCGCTGACCGTTGGCCCATGGTGACCGCACATGGATGCAAATTGGAAATTGAAAGCCCGTATCCAGAAAGAGAGGAAGTTTCTGATATGCGAAAGCGCTAATCGCATATCGCAGGGCAAAACCCTCAAGAAGGAAAAGCCCTGAGCGCTTAGTTATGAGGAAAACAAGAAAACCGTGCGGAAACCATAAGAAGGCGGGTCTCGTGCCCAAAATCAACAAGATATCACATGCACTTCAAGTGGTAAGCAGGTTTGGCCGAGTTCAGCCTGATGCCATACACTGGGCGACACTTGTCCAGCGGATGAGAGAGAAAACCACTTACATCGCGTGAGTAATGGTCGGGCAACTTACCTGCGCAATATAGATGGAGACCGTAGGATCTAGAGGCTCCAGATCAACGACAGAGAATCAACCTGATGGATGTCTGGATTCGATGGGGAAATAGATTAAGGCACATAAAGATTTGAGGTCCAGCATGACCGATGAGCTAGCAGAAGAATCAGTTTCGCGGGCAAATCCTGCAGTAACGGAAGTAATGACCATTCAAAAGAAAACTGACACTCAGTTTGTAAGGCGACAAGTTGCCACCTCTCTATGTGCAGCGTTACACAATGATGATGACGTAGAGCAGGGGAATTCCAGTGGACAGAGGCATGCGATCTAGAGAGCTAGGAAGATGAAATGAACAATCAAGGAGAAGATTGGCTTTAAGCCACGAACATACAAATAGAATAGGGGGAACAAAAGTAGAGAAATAAGTAAATTGCAGAGAACAAAGAAGCCGAGCTGACCTGCAGAGGAAAGGCAACATCGAGCAGACAAAAAAAAGAGAGTCCATGAGTCTATGAACTCCAAAGAAGGCTTGAGAGGTTCAAGCGACTCCTCTGTGTATACCTGTTTGGTATTGAGTACCAAATTGGGCTCATACCATCGAGACCAGTTGAGGTCGTTCTTCAGTAAGGGGGAGTTTGTGTACTCTAGAGGCTTGGGGGATCCAAGTACCACCCTGCAAATAATTGTTTGTTAAGTGAGACTCAAATTGAGCTCCTTATTGTAAAAACTTTGCTCTTAAGACACAATAGAAAAGGCCACCACTAAAGCTGGACCAGGAGACATAGCCCAGGAGGATTGGGTGAACTCCTTATTAAATCTGTTGTGTTATGTATTTGCTTACTGTGTTTCTCTTACTGTTTCAAGTGTCTATGTATCTCACAATCTTATTGATATGTTGCTTAAAATAACATAGACACACCCCAACACATGAGTCTGTAATACCTTTATTAATTAACTAAGGTCATTCATGAGTGATTTCAGATCAGTGGGCAAGCCATAGAATATATTTGTGAACTCATGCATTGTTTGGTTCCTCTCCCACTGCAGTGTGGTCCATCTCATGTAGTATTCATTATCGCTTCTAACAACGTAATATTGTTCCTTAATAGCTTCCCTGAAAGAGCACCAAGTGGGTACAACCACAAACATTGAAAATTCCTTTGTGTCCTTTTCCTCATGATAAGTCTCCCACCAATACTTGATGTGGGTGACACCTTAAGGAGTACAAAGGTAATATTTTCTCTATCGAAGATTTTTTGGACAAAAAAAACACCCTTCTAACAAATTTAACCATTTTTTTAGAGCATTTGTATCTATCTAGCCTCAAATATAGGAATATGAAAACTAACTTGTACCTTGAAGGGGGCGACATCTCCAAAGTGGCCAATTGATGAAGATGCATCATGTTTTGGCAGTCATTGAATGATCTGGGCAAAATTATCCATCATCTTATTCCTTTATTACACGAGGGATTCCTTGAGCAATAAATAATAGTATCTCATGCTCCCTCATCTTTCTTATCTTCTGCCATAGGAGGCCATCGGGGTTGGCGAGGATGCTCTTGCAAAGGCTCAAGTTGTTTGAGTCCCAATTCCTTATAGCTTGACCTCATTGGTGACATGCACAAAAACACATATAAAGAGTAGACTGCTATGATACCACCAACCTGGATTTATGAAGGGAACAAAAATAAATCTAGATTTATAAGAAAAACACAAAGATACAATAAAAATTGTCCTCTATTAATAAATGGAATATGTTAATACTGTAAAAGAAATGAGGAATGAAACAAACTTTATCAAATGGTGGTAGCTTGACTCTAAGAAGAGATGTGACAACTACATGCATTTTCCAGAGTGCAATACCATGAGGTCAATAGGCCCTTTTTAACATAAAGCAACAATGAGGAAGTCCTAAACATCCCAAACCTAACCTTTAGAGATGAAACACCAAAATGTTTGTGGGTGTGATGTGGTTAGTTAGTATGCCAATCGCCTGGGTTCGTAACTTTTACATATGATATTTATTTAGTGCACTCGATATCCCATTGGCAAGATCTAGTCAAGAAGTGCACATTCTGATTAATCACAAGCCAAAGCCGATGGATCTCATCTGGGCCCCTGCCACATCAATAAACATTGTTTAGGCCCTCAAAATAGCCACAAAATTTCAGGACCAAAAAAAATATAAAATACAACCACGAAGATAGAGAATTGTGCTTTGAGCTAATGGAATAGGTGAGTGGCCACCGATATCTACCTAGATCAACCACAATAGTCATGGCATAGATGTAATACCATCCAAGGAGGATATTCTAATATACTGTACCAATAATGATAATGACATTGATCAAAATAGTTTTATCACTTAAAGTAATGGGAGGATTAGATAATATCCCTCAGGGGGATAGAGTATGCCATCAAATGATTTGAAATCATTAATTGATGGAATAATTATGGGCCAAATACAAGTTGTTTCCAAGTTAAAGGGGACACAGTACATTAAATTTCCCGTCATCGACAATAGATTGATGAACCATAACTTTTTTTTACAACAAACTATATTTGAAATGGGTTAGTGGTGGTAAGTCATGCTTCGTTATGTCAATCCCAATTGAAAGTGATGGTTTGGGATGGATATGGATATGTACTTCACATTTCCTTCAATGGTGAAGGTTTAGTAAGCATTGTGTTACTAGGAGTGGATGGGATGTCCCCGAGTTGACATAACTAGTCATGTGTCATGTAGCAGATCTATTGAGAGGTAGGGTTTCTCATTTATTACTGGGTATCCATAACTCCTTATTGGGGGAAATCATATAAGATCATTTATCAAGGTGTGGGGTGAGGCGTCTCTTGCAAGACGCTTGAACCACATTTGCTCGTGCTTTATTTCATACATTTGAATTCAGCGATCATGGAGAAAAGATGGTTATATTGTCCACACTCTCAACATAATGCAAACATAAAGTTAATACAAATTCTATTGTTATTCCCTGTTTGGTTGGATTGGTGTTACTAGCAATGGGAGGTTATTTGGAATTGAGGGGATTGTTCCTAGCCTATTGATTCTATGTTGGAACCATGATTATATTGAGAGGTGGGGGGGGGGGGGCGGGGGGGTGAATTAGTATATTGTCTAATTTTAATAATACATAAACAATTAGAACCACTTAACACATCAATCACATGATCTACACATAAGAATAATAGATGTACATGTAAACCCTAGAAGGGAGAAAACAACACAATTTATTTGTTTGAATAATGTTGTAAGCACTAACCTATTGTTACATCAATTTACTAGGACCGATTAGAAGGAGACACCCATATCTTAATTTACAAGCCATTAAAGAAATTCTGAGGTCCGCAACAAGCCTTCTAAGGAATATTATAAAATAATAGTGGAAATATTAAAATAAGATTAGATTACCTCATCAAGTTTTGGAGCGAAAAAAATAAAATAAAATTAATTAATTAATTAAAAAATTAAAATTAAATAACAAAAAAAAAAAAACAAAAAAAACAAAAAAAAATTATATATATATATATGATTATATATTATATATATATATTTATATATATATCAACTCGTATTTTCAACTTATCACCCTACGGTTTTACTCAAATTTTGAGTGGGAGCCCTTATTGGATGAATAATTTAATTTTTCATCCAAGGAGTACCCACGTTGAATAGTTTCGATGGACCCTACTACACAAAATTTGTGAAATACATGAAAGCATACGATTTCAATCACTTTTTTTCATGTATTTCACATTTTTCATGTAGAAGGGTTCATCAAAAGTATGCAACATGTGTACTCCTTGGATGAAAAATTAAATTATACACCCAAAGAGTGCTCACACTCGAAATTTGAGTAAAATCGTAGGGATATAAGTTGCAAACACAAGTTGATTTTTTTTTTTTTTTTACCTTTTTACTCCAAAAATGGTGAATCACCCCCCATGGTTAACATCATCATATTGAATCCTATTGGTTCTTTTAAAGTTTATTTTTTTTGTACATTCTTGTTTTGAGGCCCATTTTTACCTCAAAATTTCTCGAATGCACCAACCTAAAGGAGATACCAATCCCATGATTTATTGGCACCAACCTGAAGGAGACACCAATCCCTTGATTTACGGGCACCAACTTGAAGGAGACACCAATCTCCTCTGCTTTACTTATGATATCTTTTGATTTTTTATTCATAATTATGCTTGCAATGATGACTATGATCTTCACAATTATGAACATTGCTATCTGCATTGTACTACACAACTTTTCCACTGCACTTTGTTCATTATTGGAATGGTCTATGACATAGATTAACTTCTCTCACTTACTTTAGCACTTATTTTACACTTTATCATTCAATCTTATCTCAACAATGTTAATTTGTACTTCTTTACATGCCATAAACTTCATTACTTCAACATTCTATTTTGGATAGGTTTGCTACAAAGGCTACACGTCTTCTTCAGATTTCATGCTTAGATTTATTCGTGATCGACTCCACAAACTTCATATTTCATTGCCTCTATGTCAGATCTCAGTTCTTTTTATTTTACCATACAACAACACACAACTAACTCTCATGATTCGAGTAATTTATAAAAAGTATTTGGATCACCTCATGGACATGTAATCCTAGCAGAAAAGATTCCATGAATCCCCTTCCAAGGCTAATACCATGGGATGCCCAAACACCATGGTTAAAGGCCATGATCTTAAACAAATTTTTTCCCTAGCTGCATATACCAAAGAAGGAATAGATATTTGGATGACTCAAATGTTGACCTAGCATAACAATTCAACCCCAGGGGCTAAACCACAAGGGTCGTTCCATGACCATGTGTCGTAACCATAATCTAAAACAATTACCCCAACAAATCCATGATTTGGGTCCCTCCTTAATGAGGACACTCTTGAAAATACTTATATTCTAGAATATTTAATTATTGACTAGCTCCAGGGCTAAGCCATTAAGCCCTCATGACCTTGAGCTGGGACCACGTCTTAAATGATTAGCTCGGGTAGATGCACAGCCTAGTTCCCTAAAGAGCATACACTTTTGTATAACCATATGTGTGGATGCCTAGACGTGTCGTTTCATGACTCTTTAGCTCCAGGTTCTAAACTATCAAGCACCCATGAGCATGTGTTGTGACCTCAATCTAAACACACTGCTATGATATTCTCCAATGTCAATTGTTCTAGTACTGGTATGATAAAAAAACCCAATAGAAAGATCGTCAACTAATGTACTTGTAAAGCTTATCAACTATTGATGATATTTCTGTTGTCATACCAAATACTCGATACATTCATGTAGAGTTATTCAACCCAGTTCCTCGGTACTCCAGTGCCTTGTTAGGGACCCACTTTTTTCATGTCTTATCTCTGCCTCATGTCATGATCTGTACATGCGGTTTTTCATCCATAAGCTATCAATTTGGCCATCTAGAAAGGACGTAAACGAATTCCACCTATTTTCCATGTGGTGTCACATCATATTTCTACCATGGCATACCATATACCAACCTTATTATTTTCAACGTTTATAATATAATATCTGGTTTTTGGTACCTTAGCATGGAACCCACCATTCCCGCATCACACTGAATCTATGCTCACATCATACTAGGATTTTCAATCAACAAAGAATCAAGTTCCCGATATGATTAACATCTCCAAACCCATCTGATATCTACTGATCATGTCTTAATCACATTTTAACAAGCAATGGTAGTTAACCGTTTTCATTTCAACATTGGTACTACCTTATTCATTTTAATACTTTAAATGGACACTGGGTACCAAATATATACATTTTGAGGGAGCTTTACCTTAGTGCTTCATGACTGTGGAATACAACCATGTTTCAACCCTATAAGATATCAGAATTTTTTGATACTATGCTTTGTGATATAGATGATACTACAAGGTCTAATAGATGAACGTCTAGTAATAAATATATCACTTTCTCTTAAGTTACTCCTTTGCACTCTCCTATGTTCCTTTGCGCTTGTACATGACCTTCCTGCTTGACCTTCTGATTGAGATCCCCTTGACTTTGACATCAATGACAATACAATATTCAACATTCTATTGTTGGGATTGACCCCTATCCCTAGCTTTCTATTTACCTTTTCCTTTAATTTTTCATTTTTTTGTTGGGAAGGATGATTGGCCATATTAAGTTGCTCAAATTCCTATTAGTATTACATGAAGGAAGTTTGAACAAAATTAATCCTCGATGTGTTGTTGATGGTATTGGATTGTAGGGTTGTTTTGAGGTGGACTCGAAAAATAGTAGTAAGGATTTCTTTGTGGGAGATTCCCATATGTATTGTAAGATGTGGACATGTTGTCAATAGTCGACATGGTGTTGTATAAGGGGTCCTATATGGGAGGGATGCCTTTCATGCCATGAGAAGGAATCCTTATGGAAGGTGGGTTAATGTAGTGTCCTCTTGGCATGGGTACAAAGGGATATGTTGGCCTTTCCATGTTTTGAAATTATGGGTGTGGTGCATATTGATTCTTGAGAGGGTTGTTACCAAAGGAAGGAGGGTTGCCTTAACATAATGAGTCCATCACCATTGTTAGATGTCCCTTATTTGGGTTGGTTGAAGGTTTGTGTGCGAAGATCTTCCAGGATGACTATATATAGATATCTTGACTGAGCATATATCCATTCAAAATGTTGATATTTTAAGATGAATTCTTCCTCATTCGCAGGCATAATGGTTGCAACGTCTTTTACTATGACTAGAAAAAAGGATTTAGGAAGAAATCTAAAATAATTTCATTGGGAACTTCAATTTCATAGATGCGATGAAATATACACCATTCATAGATGTGGTTTGTGATATGACTTCATTAGGTTTGCCTAAACTTTATGAAAATTTCTAGCCCTATGTCATGATGTACTCATAATTGAAAAAAGGTGAAGGAGGCCTTAGCTAGCGATGTGAAGTCATTATGCATGCAATTTTTTTCACTAATCTACCATGTGGGTGAGGATCAAGTTAAGGTGTGTTGAAAGAGTTTCAAATAAATTGATTCTTTAGTGATATTGTTGGGGGAGTGCCACAAATTAAAGGACATAATGTGGTTGAATGATTTTTATCATGGCTTCCCTTCAAATTTTGGAATGTTTGAAGGGATTTTGGTTGGCATGGGAGGGCACAAAAAATCATGCACTATGTGATCATTTGTGAACTTCATTAAATCTAGGAGATTCAAGGAAGAAACAAATGGTAAGTTGGAAGTTTGAGATGCAATAACAAGAGTTTGGTGATTTGTAATCGTACGAGGAGAGTTAACGTGAGGTAAGATGGTATTAAACAAAGTTTCTCCTAATACAAGTGATCCTAACAAGGTGAAATTATCAAATCATTATCGTGGGGTAGATTGAACTAGGGGAAGCGGTAAGACCTAGGAACCTCCTAATAGTGGTGGAATACCTTTCAAGCCATGATAAAATTAGGGTGTGGGAGGTTTCCCTATTGTTCTGAATTGGGGTGTTATGAAGTGTGTGAGCTATTTGAGTGAGGAAGTTTTAAGTTGTTTTTAGAAAATCTATTGGTTGAATCAAAGAATAAAAGTCAGGGGAAAGAACCAATATACATTTCTCTTTCCAGAACATATGTGCTTGAATCATAAAAACAATATATGGGCTTGAACCATTATGAGACTTAGTTTCCTTCCACTCAATAGTAACTGAGCCTTCTAAAAGGTTGCAATAGTGATGCATGTATTCACCAAAAGTAATCTAATAAAAGTTTAAAGAGGGCTATAATGTGAGGTACTATGGGAATGTTTTGAAGTGGTTGGAAATGTTCCCATTTTCCATTCAAAATCACCTCTATGTATAGTTGTGCATAGTAACCACCACCTTAGGTAGATGCTCAATGAGTTGGCCACTAAGTTACCTTTATCTAATGTGGGAAAGAGAATCTCAATTTCTGGGTTTCAACCTTTGATATGAAATCCTAACCAAGAGCTGAGACTTAAGGAGGTTTACAAAATCATAGATTTAATCCTTTCCATCTTCATAGTTTTCTTCATGCCACTGGTTTATTGAACACTTGACAATGAAGGATTTAGAGTTCCCTAGAAGACAACTTATATATATATTTGTAATACTTTCGATAGAAATCACATTAGAAAAGTTTGGTCGATGCGTTTTGAACAAACTAATGTGGTTCATCATCAAGACAAGATGAAGAATCAGATCATGGTACCCGTTTAAATTTAGCTGGGTTCCATGATCAGATTCTTCATCTTATCCTGATGATGAACCACACTGGTTGGTTCAAAACGCATTGACCAAACTTTTCTAATGTGATTTCTACCGAAAGTATTTCAAATATTCAAGATATGGATCACAGGAGATTGAATTTGAATATCACAGGTTCTATGTTTTAAATGAAAATGAATAAGGTGGTTACTTGGATTCCTACTCCCAAATTCCTAACCAAGCTGCAAATTTGAAATTAAAACCAAATATCACAAGTACAAAAACCTTAAAATTTCAACAATTTTCAACCATGTCATTATGAGCCAAATATCATTAATACAAATAGCAAGACAACTTTATCCATTGCAACCAAAACTTAGAAACCAACCATCAAATTGAAGCACCATATTTTTAATGGAGCATTAAAATTGCAATGAATTTTTAATTATGGTATATAAAATCATAATAATACATAATGGCATGCAAATATCATTGTATAATTTAAAAATTTAAAACATTAATTCCGAATATTTTTATTTTTATTGTTAATCGAAATCTCAATACTTAGTGCATTGAACAGAACATAAATTATTTATGAATGTTATTGTTGCATTGTGGATATACAAAACAAACGATTTATTCATAATTAAAACAGATAATCCAAAAAATATATAAATGACTCAACTTCATGTAAGGTTATATGTAAGCTAAAAACTTTATTTCAAGTTACCACACAAATATCATATTGATCAAAGTTACATAATTTTTTTAAGACAATTATTCATATTCACTCATAGATTTTGACACACCATTAGAATCTACATCCTCTTTGAATGAATGATTGGATGAATATGTTAAAGACCCACATATGATGTTGTGCATATGATCTTCCAGAACCAATATAAATTTCTCTTTCCTCTACCCATGAAGACTCAATAATACCTTGAGATTGTTGTTGTTCAATAATGTTTCTTTCCTCATATTCATTTGTCATATTTTATGGCCAAATAAATAGTCTTCAAAATTGTACATCTATTTATTGATCTTGAAATTATGTCATTTTTATCGTTGAAAGAAGACTCCCACCAAACTGAATCAATGAAATCAAAGTACTCATATCTATCCTTAATAGAATTTGTAATTTTTTCCAAGCATTCAAAATAATTTACATCCCTCTTATGACTTCGTGCATTATGGATTTCAACAACTGATTGTAATAACAAGAAATTTGATGCAAATATTGGACAATCTAGGATGAATTTAAAAAATTCCTAAACTTAATGAAGGCCCCCATTCTGCGATAGTAGAATATTTTTCCCCATATAAGTGTTTTCCATCAATATTTGTGATACATAACTGATATTGAAAGGAAATGTCATTAAGTTGTTCAATGCATTTTTCTTCACCATGTGACTCCAAAATAAATATTTGTAAGTAAATAGTTTCTTCCAATATGTGAAAAATATGCTCTAGAATGTATGATTTATTAATACATTCAATTAATGAAGGTAGGCTTCCAAAATTCTTCTTCCTCAATGTCATTGACAAATTACTGAACATCTTATCAATATGGTCATGAATGTGCCCAAAAAGAAGGAAACCAGCCTTTACATTTTCATCATAATTCTTGTCCTCATAGATACATGATTTGTTTGAAATATTTGTTTGTAGAGCACAACGAGAGGATCTGTGCACTATAACAGCCCACAAGTCACATGCATTACTTCTTTGTACCTACAACCATATTTCTAGACAGAGAAAGAGAGTGAAGAGGCCTCACCTTCGAACCGGGTTTTCTCTTGAAAGGGTTTCCCAAAGAGCATATCTTATGTCTTGTGTGTGTATGCTTATTTTGTCGTTCTTTACTGTTTTGCATAATTTCCATTCACATGCATGCACTAATTATAGTTAAATATACAGATCTTAAAGTTTAATAAAATTGTAATAGTATAAAATCTCAGATTTTTTAATATAATATTAACATATCTATTGTTACGAACTGTTCAGTGGAACATCCATGATAGTTTATGTATCATCTGGTATCAAAGTAGGTTTCTTTGGGTATTTGTGGATATTTGCAGGGGTTCTAGGTTGGTGGGGTCAAAAATCATAAAACCCTTATCATGGTCGACGAATCTATAAACGAACCTCGTGAACTTGTAGAGGTAAGGTTTTCGCGGCTTGAAAAACAACTTGTGGATATAAATTGCAATGTAAAACTCCTCATGGTGGCCCTAATAAATAAGCTGGGGATATTTAGAGAATATGGGGGTTCAAATGCAGAGGAAAAATCATAAGGGGGATTGGGAGATCGGGAAGACACAAAGAACCAAACGAAGAAAGAACCAGAAAAAGATAAACCCATTTCAAGTGTCATGAATCAATCCCTATTCAAAATGGAAGCAGAATCAATATCAAGACGTACCATGGTGATATCGATGCTTTGAAGCTGAACTACTAGTTGTAACAACTGGAAGTTTATTTCAATGTCCATCAGATCAAGGAAGGACAAAATATCTCTTTCGCGCAACTGAAATTAGAGGGCCATGCATTGGCTTGGTGGGAGAGCCACACAAAAACCCTGAGGTTGGAGGGAGAACCTCCAATGACTAAGTGGGAGGATTTCAAAACCCTCATTAAGTCATAATTTTATCCCATTGGGTACATGGAGGACTAGTGGATTCGGTGGAATTACCTTAGGCATCATCCGGGTTAAAACATGCAAGAGTACACCACGAAATTTAGGAAGATGGATATAATATTGGGTATCTCTCCAAAGAACCTAGATATACTCCTCAAGTATTTGGGCGGTTTGCATCGCCATCTGCATGAGAAAGTGATGATGTTCAAGCCCAAATCGGTGGACGAGGCTTGTGTATAGGCACAAAACCTAGAAAACATAGGCCTGAAAAGAGCACAATCAAGTGGATCGAAGCAGAACGAGCAACAAGAAGCTTCTAACGAGGGGAAGAAGAAACAAAAATAGGGAAAAGAAAAAAATATGACAACCACAACACACTAGTGCAAATATTTTAACAACCTCGACAATAAGTTGCATCAAGGGCTAAACACAAAGAACAAGAAGAAATATAATATGAAGAATAATCTCATGGCTACAGATTCGAGAAATCAAGTTGATAGTAACTCAGATGTGGATGTGAAGATCGTCTCCATCTCAGTGCAGAAGGAGGGGAATCTGAGTAGCCTTCAGCAAAAGGAAGAGAAATAAATGACCAAATTCTTCCATATAAAGATACATGTCAAGAAGACAAATATTGATGCTCTGTTTGACTCAGGAACGTAGGCGAATCTCATTGCAATAGATATGGTCAAGAAGTTGGGGTTGGAATTTTGTGATCATCCAAACCCATATCCATTGGGATGGGTAAATAAGGATGTAGAGTTGAAGGTAACAAAACAATGTAAAATTATATTTGCTATCAGTGTTGATTTTATTGATGAAGTAGATCTAGATGTGGTTCCTTTTTATGTATGTGGAGTCGTGTTTGGGAGTCCATACATGTACATGCAAGATGAAATATTCATGAGGAGAGCCAATCAGTATCGACTCATCAAGGATGAATTTTTTTCATCCTCAATGTGCACAAAGGCAAGTCGAAAATTTCACTCATAAGTTCCAACCAAGCCAATAAATTTATCAGTTCCAACAAGAAGTATGTTTTATTGTTTCTAAGAGAAAGTCAGTCTAAAGAGGAGTAAATAAGAGGTAAGGCATCCTTGGAGGGGTGTACTAAGAAAAAAAAAGAAATAATTGGAGTTGTTACAAGCATATAAGGATGTGTTCTAAGATCCTAAAGGGTTACTACCTAAGAGAGAAGTGGAACATGAGATCCAACTAATTCTAAACTCCCCATTGCCAGATATTGGGCTATACATGCAGTCTGTTATTGAAGCAAGTGAGGTGAATAAAAAATTGTAGAAACTACAGGAACATGGTGTCATTTGACCGAGTACATCACCATGTGGGTCACCCATCATCATTGTGTAGAAGAAGGATGCGACTTGGCGGATGTGTATAGATCATAGGGTGTTGAACAAAATCACGTTCAAGAACAGATCCCCCCTACCAAGGATAGATGATCTTCTAGATGAGTTGCAACAAGCAAAGTACTTCATCAAGTTGGAATTGAAGTTTGGATATCACCAGGTTCGAGTTAATGAAGAAGATACATGGAATTATGCCTTCAAGACCAGACAAGGCTTGTATGAGTGGTTAGTTATGCCATTTGGATTATGTAATGCACTAACTAATTTATGATATTAATGAATGATGTACTACACCCTTTTATAGATTCATTTGTTATTGTATATTTGGATGATATACTGGTAAATAGTGCTACTTGGGAGGAGAATATGCCACATTTGATGCAGGAACTAGAAACATTGAAGAAGCACCAACTGCTAACAAATCTTAAGAAGTGCGAGTTTGCGCAACAACCTTTAGTGTATCTAGGGCATGTGATTGGTGGAGGAGAACTGAAGATAGATCCTTCCAAGCTGTTGTCCATCATGAAATAGCTAGTGCCTACTAATATTTATGAAGTTGGGAGTTTAATTGGGGAAACACAATACCTGAGGAAGTTCATAGCCTCATTTTCAGCAGTAGCAACACTGCTCCATGACATAACAGCAAGTGGAAAGAGTTTCCAATTGGGAAAAGGTTAGCAAAGGGATTTCAAAGAGCTAAAGAAGGAGACCAGTCAAGCACAAGTTTTGGCATTACCAAACTTACAACGACCCTTTGAAGTGGATACAGATGAAAGTGGGTATGTTATGGGAGCTGTCTTGATACAGGGAGGAAGGCCTGTATTCTACCATTATGAAGTATTTCATGGCGAAGTCCTTAACTACCCTACCTACGACAAGAATCTCTATGCCATGGTGCAATATGTGAAGAATTGAAAGCACTATTTGATGGGAAAGGAGACAATAATCCACACATATCACCCTCTGTTATAGTACTTGCAAGCCTAGAGTAAGCTACAACAGACCACGGGTTACAAGTGGATGGGGTTTTTACAACAATTTTATTTGGTTAACAAGGGAATCACAAACAAGTTGGTTGACATGCTTTCAAGGCCACCCACATCAAGGATAAAAAATTTGGGGACTCTTATGCACATGGAACCATTCACCCATGATGCATACAGAGAGGCATTTTCAAAATATGAGGACTTGAAGGAGGTGTATCAGTAGTTGCAGAGTTAGAGTCATGTGAACAATGGAAATAACACGGTTGACTACCATCTCCAATATGGGTTACTCTAGAGGCTGGATAAGCTATGTGTTCCTAAAGGTGATCGATTACAGCCAATTAGAGAGGCTCACAACTCTAAGGTTCTAGGGCACTTAGGTGTAGGGAAGAATGTGGCTAACTTGTAGAGGTATGTGTATTGGCCCAAGATGCAAGAGAAGGTAGCTTGGTTCATAAGAGGATGCATCGTTTTTTTGTATCAACAAGCCTAGCAATAGGAAATAGGGCTGTACCATCCCTTACCTGTACCTACTCGTCTTTAGGAAAGAATTTCCATGGAATTTGTGGGAGGTTTACCGATAACCAGGAAGGGACATGACTACCTGTTCATGGTAGTTGACAGGTTCAAAAAGGTGTGTGTTTTGATGCCCAGTAAAAATACCATCAGCGTGCAAGAAACAATATACCTATTCTTTGGACAAGTCTAGGTACACTTTGGGATACCAATGAGGATCATTTCAGACAAGGATGCAAGATTTATCAGTACATTCTGGTATATTTACAACATTTTTACAACATAGTAGTCTACACTTCTACAGGAAATTCCCGATTTGAGACTTGTTTTGGATACTTTCCACCTTCACCTTTGGATATTACATATGGGCATTTAGAAGAAGTTAGGGAAGATCTTACACGATATGATTTGAGGGATGAAAATTTTATAGAGAAGATCAAGAAAATCCATCTATAGGTACAAGAAACATTGTAGAAGTCATAGGAGAAGTATAGGGCTACGCATGATCAACATTGAACAAAGAAGTCATTCGAGGTGGGAGACAGAGTATGGTCAAAGTTGAACAAGGAGAGGCTGCATGGGTCTGGTAAGAGAATCAATGCTTTGAGGTATGTCCCTTTGAGATACTAGAAATGGTGGGTGATAATGCCTATTACCTTAGTTTACCACCACATATACACTTTTACTTAGTTGTGAATGTAGAGAATCTGAAACTCTATGAGCCTTCCATGTTATATTAAGAAGAGCAATAGGTCCTACCTTTTTTGGAGGATTTGGCTCCATATTCTCAAGCAGAGTTGAAAAAAGATACAGTTTTGTAGAAGAGGTCCAGAACTACAAGACAGGGGCAACATGACCTTTGGAAGATTGGATTGAAGAGAGAACTTCCAGGCAAAGCTAAATGGTACGCTAGAGAGAAGGTGGAGGACAAATTTCCTCACCTGATTAAGTAGAAGGTTTTGGGGACCAAAAACCTCCCAAAATGGGGATGTGTGATCCATATTGGATAATTATATTGTTTATCATCCATCTCGATGCATTTAGAGTGGAAAAAGTGTAGGAATAAACTCATGGGACTATTTCTACCGACGGGACCCAGTTTGGCAAAACATGGTTTGAAACCTTTTGGGTGCATTTTGAGGCATCAAATGACATTTTTTGGGGGTTATTTTTTTGTTACTTTAGTGTGCATCATTTCGAGCTATTCTACACAAAAACATATTTCCAATAGCGCAAGAAGCTCGTCAATCAAAGTCTGTATGCAAAAGTTATGCCACTCAGAAGTTGACATTCCCGTTTTTACACCTATGGTTCGGGAGGATGCCTCGTCAGCCCCCATTATTTGTGGAAAAGGGGCTAGCCACGTGAATATGATGTAAAATAATCTAGAAGAGTCTATATTATAACTCTAGTTAAGAGTCAATGTAGTCAAAATTAACCACTAGTAGGTTATCGAGTTGTGTTATAACTAGGCCACTAGGAGGAAGAGGCATTCCATTCTTTTGAGAGAATTTTGTTCCATATTTGAGAAAATATATCTAGGAGAGATAGGAGGTAGAGCACACAGAGAGGATCTATGCACTATATCAGCCCACGGGTCACAAGAATTACTTATTTGTACCTGCAACCATATTTCCAGATAGAGAGAGAGTGAAGCGACCTCACCTTCCAGCTGGGTTTTCTCCTGAAAGGGTTTCCCAAAGAGCATATCTTGGGTCTTGTGTGTTTGTGTGCTTATTTTGTTTTCTCTTGAAAGGGTTTCCCACAGAGCACAATTTCCATTCACACGCATTCAATAACAACAGTTAAATCTACAAATCTTAAAGTTTAGTAAAACTGTAATAGTGTAGAATATCAAAAATTTTAATATAATATTATCAAATATGTTTTGATGAACTGTCCAGTGGAATATCCATGATAGTTTATGGATAAAATTTCTCCATAATTTCATCATTCTCTCTACAAGTATTTTCATCATCACTAGGAGGAATATTATCCTCACTATGATCATACTCAATATGGCAAAGAAATTATTCACCATCCCCATCAAATCCTCCAAAATCCTCGCTTGGAGGAAATGCTTCACAATTCTCATTTGTACCTTTAAAAATACTCGTTGAGATAAAATTATCTAGCCTCCTCATTGTTGCCTATGAAATCCTCACTTTTATGAAATTCTTAAACATCCTCATCAATTCCTCTAAAATCCTCAGTTTGAGGAAATTCTTCACCATCCTCATTTAGGCCTTTGAAATATTTCTTGAAGGAAATCCATCATCCTTATCAGTGCCTCTAAAATCACCATTTGGAGGAAATTTTCACAATGGGGGAAAGTATGGCCAAAATCGGTCCACAATAAATACTGGGTGCAAGACAAGGAATGGTGGAATGTTGAGCTCGAAATAATTTTATCCTATGACCTTAGTGATGGTGTAAGTACCATACTAGAGTGGGTGAAGCTTGTAGTGGGCCCCAACGTGGTGCTCCTTCTACAAATGTAACCAAACTTTGTATCCCACCTGGAACTTGTGTGGCACCCGATGTTGATCATGTATTGTTTGTACTTAGTACTTTATCTATCCAATATGCCATGGACCTCCTGGTGGATGTTCCGAATGCGCTCAATGAAGTTGTTAGCCCTGTCAGCTTCAGACTGGACATAAGCCAAATCTACTTGAGTAGCTGCAAATGGTATAACCACATCAATGGGACATAGTGGTTGGAATCCCAACCCCACCTGGAAGGGGCTATGTCCAGTTGAGCTATGGAGAGATTTGTTGTAGTTGTGTTGGAAATAGGGGATGCTTTCGTCCCATGTGCATGGATTCTTCAAGTTGTACATGCACAGAAGGTGCACAATCATTTTATTAACAACCTCTATTTAAACATCAGTTTGGGGGTGGAATGCCATGGACTTAGTTAGCTTGGTATCTAGCATCAACCATAGGCTTGACCAAAATGTACTCAAGAACTTGTTGTCCCGATATGAGATAATGGACTCTAGGATCCCAAAGTGTACCCACACTCGTTCAAATAATAGCTTATCAGTGGCTTCTGCTCTAATACTCTTCTTGTAGGCCGCTAGAATAACCATCTTAGAGAATTGTCGATGACCACGAAAACACAATCATTGCCATGCTTAGTAGAAGGAAGGTCCGACATGTAATCCATGGAGATGGATTACCGAGGCCGACTAGGAGTAGGTAGAGGAGTATATAAGCCTTTCTTCTTGATGGTTGGTTTGATAATGGCATAGGCAATGCATGATCTAATGTACTTCCCAACATCTTATCAAAGGTTCAGCCAATAAAAATACTTCTGCAACACTACCATTGTTTTCTCTATTCCAAAATGTCCAGCGACTCGACTGTAGTGTGCCTCCCAAATCATCTTGGTATTGCTCGCTTAAAGGAACACATAGGTGTCCTAGGTGGCATAACAGTGCACCCTGGAGGTGAAAATATGGAACTTCCTTGCCTTCCAGGAGAATTTGGTATGTGTTGCTGAATTTCGATCGCTCTTATAAAGATGCGGCCACCCCAAAGTCTCTTGTACACAAGAGTCAAGCACAGTGGTCATTGCCATGACCAGCGGTCGGTTAAGGAATTCTTCAACATTATTGGTGTTTCCCTTCTTGTACTTAATGTTCAAATGGAATTGTTACAGGTATGTGGACCATTGCTAACGGGGATTGTTTTGCAACTTCCCTTGTGTTTGTATGAACTATAGGGGTCGGTGGTATGTGTGGATAATTGTTTTCTTCCCCAAAATGTAATGCTTCCATTTTCAACAAGCCTTTACAATGAAATACATCTCCTTGTCATAGGTGGGATACTTTTAGATTATGTTTGAAAGTGTCTCACTATGATATGCCACTGGATGTCCTTGTTGAGTAAGAACTGCACCAATAACATAGTTAGAGGCATTTGTCTCAATCTCAAATGGTTTTTGCAGGTATGGTAATGTGAGCATTGGTGTAGAGCAGAGGTAATTCTTCAACTCAACAAACACCTTTTTTTGGGATTCAGACCAAAAGAACTTTTCTTTCGCTCTGCCCTTAGTGACTTGACTCAAAATCCAACTAATATGAGAGAACCCTAACATGAACCTGCGGTAGAAATTGGCAAGACCTAGAAAGCTACAGAGCTCTGTTAGAGTGGTTAGGGATGACCAATCCTGAATAACTTGTATCTTGGCAGGGTCCACTTGCATACCCCGCTCATCAATGATGTACCCCAGGTATTGAACCTCACTTGAAGGAAATACTTCGCCATCCTCATTTGTGTCTTTGAAATCCTTACTTGGAGGAAATCCTTCACTATTCTCATCTACACCTTTGAAATCCTCACTGGAGGAAATCCATGATTCCCATATGTGCTTTTGAAATCCTTGCTTGAAGGAAATCCATCATTCTAATTTGTGCCTTTGAAATGCTCACTAGAGGAAATCATTTGTCATCCTCATCAGTGCCTTTAAAATCCTCGCTTGGAGGAAATCCATCATCCTCATCTGTGCCTTTGAAGTATTTGCTTGGAGGAATTCCATCATCCTCATTTGTGCCTTTTAAATACCTGCATAGAGGAAATCCACCATCATCATCATCTGTGTCTTTGACATCCTCACTCAGAGGGAATTCTTCACCATCCTCATCTGTGCCTTTGAAATCCTCACTCAGAGGAAATTCTTCACCATCCTCATCTGTGCCTTTGAAATCCTCACTCAGAGGAAATACATCATCCTTGCCAATGTTTTTACAAGCTTTCCTCAAAATAAATACATGATCTTCATCTGTGCCTTTGAAATAATCATTTGGAGGAAATCCATCGTCCTCATTTGTGCCTTTAAAATCTTTGTTTGGAGGAACTTTTCATTCTCCCCTTCGCCAACGGTGCGTTCAAATCCCTTCAAATTAGGAATTTCTTGATTAATATGCTCAATGTCATTACTTGCACTTTCATCATATTCCTCAGTTGGTGAAATAAATGACTCTCTATTCACAGTAGAAGCATTCATATTATATTCATCAATACAAATGGAAATAATGTGCAAACAAGTTATTGATGTTGTGAAGATAAAAAATCCACTATTATATGAATCCATGACCTTTCATGGAAAATGTAGAATGATACAAATGCTCTCTCGCCAAATGTTAATCTTGTAACTCGGATAATGAAAATTCCCTCCAAAATTTATTCCAAAACAATTTACTAAAAAAATCTCTTCAAAATTTCACCCCTACTTTTTTTTCAAATTCCCCACACAAAATTTCCTTATTTCTTTCCAAAATCAAACAAAAATTTTATTTTAATTATCTAACATTAATTAGATAATTAAATTATTTTTTACATTTTATCTTTTATTTTTTTGTCCCACGTTCCCCAAATGTTAACCTAATCCATGTAATCTTTGCTATATATTTACTTTTCTCCTTTCTATTCCCTTGGTCACATCTAATCTTGCAAAGCAATGATAAAAACACTTAAAAGCAACTTACAAGGGAGTTAAATCATCAAGAAAACATACAACATGAAACTTTCACATTTAAAAGGTTAGTATTTTTTGCTATTTTAACATTTAGAAATAAATTTACAACATCAAACTTTCACATTTAAAAGGTGAGTAATTTTTGCTATTTTAACCTCTAGAAATAAGTTTACTTAAATTTGGAGGTTTTTTTAAGCCCAACCTTAATTTTTGTTGCTTAAAATGGGTTTTTGATTGCATATATGGAATTAGCACCTTGACAAACCCATGGGGCACTTAGATTGTGGAGAGTTTAAAACTCAAACTTGTGATTCCAAAAAATCCTTACCAGATTATGAGCAAATTAAATTGGAAAATATGTTGTACAACCTTCCAAATGTAGAATATATATATATATATATATATATATATATATATAATATATATATATATAATATATATATTATATAAGTTTGAAGAAAAACCAAGAAACATGATTATTTGGGAATAGGCAGCGACGAAAAAAAAAAAAAAAAAAAAAAAAAAAAAAAAAATTAATAATAATAATAATAATTAATATTAATAATAATAAATAAAAAAAAAAATTAGGATTATTAAGGGGTCCGGGAACACATTAGAAAAACATATTTACCCCGTAAGGCGTTTCCCTCTAAAATCAACTCTCCTCTCTGCCCACCTGTCATCGTTGTAAGCCACCCGATTATATGTTAGACGATTGCAACAATTTCAACCATTGATTCAAAGGGGATTGAAATCATTAAAGATGGCGATGAAGAATTTTTTGGGAAATTGGAAGAATGAGAGATTAATAAGACACTACTTACCTTCATTTGCATCTGCAGTGGGATCCCCCTCCCTGTCAAACACAAGCCCACCACAGTTAATTCGTTCGTATCGTTCATGGAAGGTTATCGGAGAAGAAACAGCCATACAATCCACAGCTTCCAGCCTATTCAATGGCGTGCATGTTTTTCAGTGTCCTGTAAGGAACTAGCAACATATATTTTCTCATTTACTCTTTGGTTGGAGATAATAATAAACATAATGGTATTTGTGATTTTATGGATGTTGTACAGGATCAGACAGGGATAATGGCGAAACTGACTGAATGCATAGCGTCTCATGGCGGGAATATCCTTATCGGTGACGTTTTTGTCAGCAGACAGAAACAGGTCTTCTACTCCCGGAAGTGAGTGTGTATATACTTTGGTTACAGAGTTTTATATACTTCCTTACAGATATTATAGATCAATCTCTGTGGTTACCGCTATCTACTTCAGACTTTATGTTAAACGATTTGGAGGCTGTCAGTGGTCAATTGGGTTTGTTCTAGATGGAGGAAGAAACCATTAGATAAAGTGGGTCTGATCTATTTGTTGGTCTCTCATTCTCTGTTTACAGAGTTCTCAAATCAATTTCCATTGTGTATATATCACAGATCTGAGGAGAAGAAAATTTATTGCCTAAGATTGGTCATTAGGCTTATTTTTGGGGAAAAATGGGCAATTGAAAATGAAGATTCATGCTTCGATTTCTACAAGCTAATATGCATCTAGTTAAAAACCGGCCATAAATTTTGTAAACTATGTGAAAATCAAGCAACTTAGAAATTTGCAAATATGTTTTTCAAACATTTACCATTCTTTTTGTTCCATCATTTATTTTGATTTGGCCCCGAGGAGAAGATTCTCCTTGCTTAAATGTAACTCTCGGAGTATTAGGTGGGTTAGGAGGTTTGCACTGGACATTGCTTCAGTGTTTGTAGTTAAAGGGCAGGTTTTCTAAAGTGCCACCCTCATCCTTGGAGGTCCATATCAGTAACCAGAGAAGATATGTTAGGGTCCCACCCTAACCCCCTTATCTATGTAATGGGACCACATCATAGTCAAGAGTCAATAAAGCCCATATTAATAATTATAAGTGGTTAATCCGCAATTAATAACAGACCCACAGTTAGTTTCAAATGGGTCGTAGTATTAGATAGATGGTATTAGTAATACCGCGGTATTGGCCCGTGGTATTGCATGTATGAGTCATA